>NDXB01009091.1:0-24884 GCA_002631895.1 Agapornis roseicollis
GTATAGGCTGGACCCCAGCTCTGGACCCCAAAGCCTGACCTCCAGCTCCAGACCTGCTCCTTTAGGCCATTTCCCTCTGACATTGAGAGAAGAGCGGCAGCAGTGATCTCACACGGGTTTGGTGACCCTACTTGTTGGCTTTTGGAAGACAGACCAAGGACACCAAGGAAAAAGCAATGTTTCTCTTACCAGCTATATGCATGCACCACTGTATCTGAGGACATCGGAACCAGACAAGTAAGAATGTGATCTGCTCTCAGAGCCACCTTGGGAGATGAAGCACTGTTCATATTTCCACTTTGCAGAAGAGAAGCAGGGTGCTGAAGAAGCAGCATTCCACAGCCAGTCAGTATCTGCGACCTGAACCTGTCCTAAATTCTCAGGGCTTCTTTTACAGTTCTTGATGTGAAATACGAGTTCTCTGAAGATAAAACCCTTTGGTCCTTGAACAACACAGCTACCATTGATGACGGCTCACAGGCCCACAGATCTGGTACACTATATCCACATTTATAGAGCTGCTCAACCTTACCGACAGCACATGTTAGCACTGCTTCTCTATCAGACCAGACAGGAAGCAGACAAGCTCTGCTTTACCTGGGGATTTACTGCAGAGCAAAAGTGACTATTCACATTTGATACAATGCTTAAAGGGCCCCAAACCCTTCCTCGCAGCAGCAGATTGTTATTTCTAACATTCACACTTTTTTCCTGTCCGCACAAAAGTCAGCTCAGCCATATTAGTTGTGGGGTTTAGCCTGTCTGAGTACAGCAACAGTGTCTAAAGCTTGTTATCACAGCCCTGTGTGCTGATACAGGCAGACATGGAACCACAAGAAAAGTAAATTATCCAAACAACGATAAAGACTTGACAAATCTGCAAAGGCAAAAAAGCTGAGGCTGAGAAGCTGTCGTCCTATTTCCTCACAGCACAAAACACCCCCACGTGATGGATCCCAACCACCACGGGAAGGAAAAGCAAGAGAGATTGATTTTTGCTTTTTCAAGCAAGGATCTTGTTTGGAGTCAGAGCAGAGCCCCAGCTCCTGCTCGCAGCTGACAGAGCAGGACTGGAGAAACTCTCTGTGCACCTCACAAAGTTTTCCAGACATTCAGCGGAAGGGAGGTGAACACATTGTGATGCAAAAGCCATGAAGTTTAACTTTACAACAGGAAAAGGCAATGTACTTTAACGCTGAACCTGGGCTTGAGAGTATTTCTAGGAACGAGCGGGAGAGCATCTTTTACCTAAGGCTGTGGATGCCATGATGCTACTCCAAGCATAACAGCTATGCCAGCAACATGTCTCTGACTTGTCCCCTGCACAGGAGATGACTTGGGGGATAAGGGATTTTCTGGCACCTCGCTTGCCTTGTCTCTCATCTGCCTTGGATGCAGAGCACACACAAAAGCCCTCCCTAGGTGGCTGGGCTGTACACATTCTAGCACTGACTTGGAGTTAAAAGTGCCTTAAAGGAAAAGAAAACCAAAGAAAATATAAGATCATGGAGGGACAATTGGAAAGGACTAAACACAACCACCCCTTTGCTGCTCCTCAGTGAACTGCATGAACCTCAGGCATAACAAATCTAAAGTGTGTGTTCCTTACTGAACTGCCATAATTATATGTTAATATTAAAAGTTACACGGCAATATACAAGCAGTAAATCCCATGAGATCAGATTATTAATGAAAACATTCTTTTCTCTTCATCTAATCATTTTTGCTCATTTCGCCCACAGTGCTTCCACCTGATTCATGTGCTACATAACAAACATACTTATGAATTCCTTCTGAGATCTTACAGAACTGCCTTAAAATACAAAATAGTAAGAAACCATTAAAATTACATCACTGCAAAGACTGTACGTGCCTTGGTCTGCCTTGAACTGTAAATTGCATGAATTTACAAGTAGCAGCAATAGGAAAAACACCCTCTTGCTGTTAAATTCTACCTACATAATTTTTTGAAATTGCACCTGGTTTATACAATGAATTTCCACTTTTTATTGAAAAATAAAACACCAGGAGAGAACATTTTCATCTCAGACCTGCTGCCCAAGTACACGGGCAGATGGAGTGTGGCAGCTCGCTGCCCGGCTCCCGTTTGCCTGCTGCCTTCCTTCATGGTACACTGGGCTGTGTAACCTGCACAATGAAGTGCTGCAACTCATCAAGAAAAGCAAGACTTGCACAATGCTAAAGAAAAATCAGTGCAGTTTTCAACCAGTTTTCTCTGGTTGAAGTGAAAATTCACTTAGGCAGAGAGCTCTTTGGGAAAGTGCGGATCTGATACCTGTCAAATAGGGGAATCATTGTATGAAATATACATCAAACATGACTTTCCCTAAGCTTGTTTACTTACTACCTGGGTTCATTGGATGAGCCTAAATAAAGTGAAATAAATAATCAACCCCCTCAGCCAACAGGCTCTATGTTAATCCTTGCTCATCTTGTCTCAAATTAGCTGCTTATTGCAAAAGAGGGAGCTCAGGAAAGCACACAGTTCGGGCTGACTGAGACAAGAGTTAATGGTTCACAAGCAAATGCCTAGCAAGGTATTTAAAGAAAAAGTGTGCAGAGTGGCAGCTGAGATAAAATACACAATGACTCACTTGGCAAACAAGAGCTGTGGAGCACAAGGAGTACAACAGCAGCGCCAGCTCTGAGCACTGATTTACAGCAGGGCAGACACAGCCCACACAGAGCACTGGGTCATGCTAGAGAAAACCTCTGTAAACGGCATTGCATGGGCATTTACAAAGCACTCTTGCATGGAAAAGAAAACCAAGAACTAAACCACAGTGCTGCTTATGACAGGCACCTGATGTACGACCTGTCTGAATCCAGCACCTCTTCTGATATATGTGGAAGGCAATCCTTGAGGGCTAAACAGGCATCCAGACTGTGCTCAGGTCTTTTGCCTCTGTTTGAGGTCAGCACAAATGTTCCCTTGTAACTCATCCCCAGTCCCTATGGGCCTGGAAAAGAGCTTCCAGTGAATGGTTCACAACAGGGCTCTTTCCTCCAGCCTAACAAAGGTAGGTCCATGGAGCAAAAGGGTTTGTGCTGGGGAGCCGACACACACATTGTACCCATCTCAGAGCTTTCCTTAGGCCAGCTCTAATCTCACCCCATGGCCTGAGTGCCTGTTAGTGGCTGGCACACATGAGGTGGGCTCCATTCCTGACACATGGATGCAGCTTGAGCCCTCCAAGACCTCTCCAGGATGCAAACCTGAGGAAGGGGAGTAGGAACAGCTGGGAGATTTGGTCCAGATTTGTGTTTCTGCTGAACCTCAGTCCTGGACATGGCCACACCTGGAGTTTTGGTCATATGAACCTGGTGAGACTTCCAAAAACAGGCTGGACCAGCTGCCTCCAACACATCTCAGGTGTGTCCTGTTGCTGAAGCTACCTTAACCTCCAGGTAAGTAAACAGTACACTGAGCAGGTGCTTTGCTATCAGACGATTACTAACATCTTTGGAGCAGATATTTTACAGCACACATTATCATCATTTCTATTCTACCAAGAGATGTTTCCAGTTTATCTGGCAAAATAACCATCTTCCCCAGTAAACCCTACCCAAAAATCTAATGCTGATCCCTCACTGTTAATTAGGAGCAAATTGTTAACTTCAGGCCTTTTCCACTTCTAACTATTCTATAATACCAGTTTTCTGCACCTAGACCAAACACTTCATTTTCTCCTTAGTAAAACTTTTAAATACAGCAGTTTCTGAGCCAATTACTCCATAGCAGGAGTATCTTTCACACAAACCTTTTCCTTTTACAAACCGTGTTTATCACCCCTATAGCGATAAACCCTGGTGCCTCACACATGTCAGCTATCAGGAATTCATTATTTTGTCTGTGTTATGTTATACCAGTCCCGAGTTATCTTTGCAGCCCACAGGCCAGAATCAAAACCGAATGCGTCAGCTATTTAAAGAAAATAGAAGCCCTCCTCCAACAATTTAATTAACTTTCAGGGAGCATGGCTGGGTTTCAATCCTGGGAATGTTACAGGGGAAAATATGATCCAAGATTATCAGTCAGAAAATACACTCTTCCATAGCTAACCTGATTTTAATAGCTGTTTTTCTAATGCTAGAAGGTCAGCATTTAGGACATTTCAGCTAAAGACTCTCATCAAGTCACAAAGAAAAATAATACTACGTACTATCATACAGCATTTTGTGGGCAGATGCTTAGTCTATAAACTCAATACAGCTAAATCATTCATTTCCCAAAGAGGTAACACATTATATGTTGCATATTTACACAAGGAATGATTACCAGACTGATCTGTTATTTTGCTTGCCTGCCAAGACATTAGGTTTCTTTACAATTCAAATAAAATACCTAAGATAAGTAGAATATGGATTTTTTTCACCCTATACTGAGCCATGCCAGGAGCTGGAACTAGAATCAAATTCTCTTTCTAAAGCCCTCAAACGGAGTTTTAAAACGTCAAGATTTTGTAAAACCAGGCTGGCAGCTTTTGCTGTTTCATTTGCAAACATGAGAGTGGAGGAGTGCAATTAACTAACGCAGAGTTTCAAAACTCCTATTAATGACTAAGACTTTGCTTGGGGTTCCTATCACAGGAGCTAGAGAAAAACTGATGGGAATTCAGTTTAAAGAGAACTGCCGTCAACTGGAAGCCCTGGATGAGTCACGAAAAACAAACACAAGCAAAGCTTTACATCCCTTCTCTCGAGGAAAACCTGCCCAGTCCGTTGCATGCAAAGGCAGAGGGACAGGGATCTGCAGCATCCCAGACTTGCTGGGAACATGCAGAGATGCAAGGCTCAGGAGGAACAGTCCCGACACTGTCCCATGTAAAGGGGGGAATGGCTCACAGAGCACCCCTGCAATGCGCTCTTCATCACACACAGGAGGGTAATTACCTTGGCTGGGATCACGAGTTCAGTCAACAGGAAAAGGAACTGGGTGTACAGTGAGCTACACTGACTGTGGTCCGCTGCCACCTTGGTTAATCATTCCTTCTGCAGCCCACAGTCATCTGATGCTGCCTTTGGGAAACCAGAGCTGTCCAAACCAGGCTCACATGCAATGGTGAGCTGCCAGCGCAATTCTGAAGCATGTACTTAAATCTTATCAAGCTGTCTTAAAAGCCAAGGTCCTCTTAAAGTAGGACTTGGGTGGTTTATCTTACATAAAGCCACTCTGCAAATGAGAAGGCGCATACCCTTGTCCTAACAGCCCTGCTCAGGGCGCTGGGGTCCTATTGCAAACCACCTGCAACAGCCAAACCCCAGAGACCCTGATATTCATGATGTCAGTGTTACCATCCTGCACAGCCCCTCCAGAGTGACCTTTGTGGTGCAGAATCAGAAGCTTTTACTTTCTGTGAGCGCTGCAATGTCAGGTTTGCTCACTGAAAACGAACAGGTTTCAAAAGAATGCACTCACCCACTCTGCATGGATCTGTGAGGATGGTTCTCAGGAGACTGCTGCTCTGAGCAGCATCAAGATGCTATCTGAGAGTGGATTGGGAAAGGGGTTACTGCAGAGTTGCAGGAGTTAGACGTGTTTGGACACTGGTACTGATCTGTCTGCTCTCAGCTGAAGTCAGGGAATTCACACAGTAACCCCATCATAGGTTCCCTATAGCATATGTGAGAAATCAGCCAGCCAAAGATCACCAGTTCTGCCTGCACTGGCCCATTTTTCACTTCCAGAAAGCTAATCTCTAGCACTTCAGGCAATTCCTGTATTTACCAGGTTTGTTCAGCACTAATTCAATATAAAGAAATACTAACTGGCGAGCTCTCACATAAGCAGGAATGGTGCAAGAGCCACATTCCAAAACGTGATTCAAAGTGGAATAGCCAAATGACAGCGAACAACGGACACACCAAAGCCAAAGCACTGCAAATGGAGGCAACTCACTGCACAAGCAGCAAGGATGTACTCCTGGTATGGCAGCAAGTTTGGCAGGGGAGGCCAGTCCTGCAGTATCTTTGTAAAGATATGCTGGTAATTAAGCTAGTGCTTTATCAGCAGTGGCCCAAAGGACCACTTGTGATATGTAAAATGAAATTCCTTTGCTTCTGGTGTGCTTGCTGTGCCTGAGACAGCTGGCCAGTCTCATCTGCTATGGAGCAGAACATATGTTCTGCTTAACAGAGGGAACAATTGCTGCAGCTATTTTCATGCAACTGTTAGAGGAAGAGCTGCACTTGGAAATCACTCTTGTAGCAGCATTCTTCCCTTCAGTTCTCTTCAAATACGTTTAAAGGTAACCATGGGCGATCCACTCTTTGCAATGTGTCTGCAGAGGCATGGAAGATAACCACAAACACAGTTCTTGGCCATGTGAAGCAATACTTACAAACCTACTTACAGCACATAAGGAATCAACATTAAGCTTAAACCACATAAGGGAGGTTTTCACCACAAAGGTAGTTTTTAACCTTAACCCCTCTTCTTCAGAATTGAGAGCACGTGCCACCAGCTGCTACAGCGTAATAAGTTAACTCCTGTCAAGTGAACAGTGGTTCTCTTGTTAACTACACCTAAACTGAGTTAAGCTTAGGGTGTCCCTGTGAGACCAGGCAAGATGAGTTGTCTTTCTAGAGAAACAAAATACAGCACACTGTGGCTATAAGCAATATACTGTGGGCCACAAAGCAGGCCTACAGCATGAATAGGAAAAGAAATTGTAGAGTCAGCCCCAGTTGATCTCAGTCACAAGGACACCTCTTCCTCCCTGCAGGCATGACAGCACACCAACAAAAAGGAAAAGGAGGTTGTGATGGACTTCATGGAGCATGTCCTTCAGTGGAGAAGGGGCTGAAGAGGGGGTCTTGGGCAGCAGCACTGGCATGCACTTAACTTCACACTGAAGGAAACAGAGTGTGTCACCTTGGCATACAGATGTGACTTGACCCCTGCATCTGAGCACACAGCTCTCGACTGAGCATTTTCAAAGCCTGGCTCTTAAAAGCTGTTGTAGCCAAAGCTTGAAACACTCCTCTCTTCTCATATGGAAACTCAGAAAGTAGTAAAACATTAACATGACCAAAACCAACCTTCTGAATTTCTATTTGCTTAGTGAGCTGTTTCTAATTGAAGGTCTTTTCCCCTGGCTCTAACAGGTCCCAGTGTGACCCCACCTCCTCTGCAGGACCAGTTACTGTAACCAGTGCATGGTAAGAAGTGATCCCCAAGGACAAGCCCAGCAACTGGGTCACACACCAGCTACAACACAACTGCCGGGTCAAGTGCGGGAGGGAAGGGAGAGGCTCTGCAGGGCAGCTGCACAAGAAAGCAGCTCATTGATCTCCAGCGCGGGCAGCTGACAGGCTCTGTATCTGCACATGCTACCACTATACAGGCAGGGTCACCCAGATGGACCCAAGCCACAGTGCAAGAAGTGTGGGAGCTTTCTCCCCATCCCATGTTCGGGAAGGGGAGCAAAGCGGGATGGCCTGAAAAGCTGTTTTGCCTCAGAGCCTGCTCACAAAAGGCATTACTCACCCAGATTTTATCCAGCCCAGCAGCGCATTTCACTTTCTTCAGCCACTGCTTGCAGCTGGACTTTACCCCTGGTTTTGATTGTTTGCAATACAATGCCAACACAGAAAAACACATCCATCAAGCACACTGATATTAGAAAGGAAAATGTTATTACCTGGAATAGTCTCCTTTAGCTTCCTACAATTGAAAAACAGTGACAGAGTTAGAACAGGAGCTCTTCAAAAGTCCTCGATTTTCCCAGCATTGTTCACTTCCCCACTCCCACAGCTCAGGGGCCAGATCCTGACCCCAGTTACACGCAATGCAAAGCATGGAGCCTCCCCGCATACATTCAAGAACAGAACTTGGCCCTTTATGCTTCCAGTTGTAGATAACCTGCATACACCATATATAAAACCATTTCCAAGAGGGGGATGAGTTTCACACTGCAAATCAAATCTCGGTTTTACTGCACAAGAAGTGAAATACAATTCTCTCTCTGGCCAACCGCATCCAGCTAAAGGTTGGCTTTACAGGCAGGTCAGCAGTTGAGAGGAATTGTGTTCACCCGAGATGAAAACAACAGCGCAGGCAGATGGAGCTGCTGCAGCTTTGCCGTGGCACTTTGTCACTGAGAATGCAATGGGGAAAAAAACCTCAATGCTTTAAAGGCAGTTTTATTTTATAGAAAATGGTAAATAACCAGAGTGAGTACAACAAAACTTGATTAAGGAGAACAAAAACTGACATTGCATATTTCAACACAACAGGGGTATCAAAAACATATGCTCTAGAAAGATTCACAGGCACAATCAGCAAATTTAGCTACTCCTCCTCCCAGATCTGCAGAACATAAATTAGAATAACTGATAAATTGGATGGAAATCCACCCAAGTGCATGACTTCCTCTGGTGAGTTTTTCTTCTTTCAATTTCAAACCCCTCAAATAAATATTTCCCTCACTTGCCCCTAAGGAGAACACTTCCCAAGTTTTCTGCCTTTTCTTCCCCCTTTCCCACCCTCTCTCCATCTGCAGAAACTGTAAGAACAGCTCCATGTGCATGCTTTCATATAAAGGGGGGGAAGAAAAGAGAAGCAGAGCACAGTCGAGCTAAACCCAGCCCCAGCCACCAGTACCCGCGGCCGAACTGCATGGGAAGAGCCGCTTACCTGCAACACCAGCGCTGACAGCCTGAAGACGGTCTCGCTCTCCACTTCAATCTGCCCCTGTGCGGGGAGAGGACAGGACATGAGCGCGGCGCGCCCCGCCTCGCCGCACACCCGCTCCGCCCCGCCGCGGGGAGGGACCGGGGGGACCCGAGCGGTGCCCGGGCACAGCGAGCTCCAAAGGGCGGGAGCCCTCCGTGTGCCCCCAGGGCTGCAAACCCTTCTTCGAGCACGGCCTCCCCCGCAGGGCCTCGGCACAGATCTTTCTTTCCTTTACTGCGCTAGACCAGGAGCTGCTTTGCATTATTGCAGCTACGGGGACTTTTGACACAGGCATATAGAGGTAGGATAAGGGGAAATGGGTCTGAACTGACAGAGGGGAGATTTAGATTAGATGCAAGGAAGAAGCTCTTCCCTGTGAGGGTGCCTAGGCGCTGGCACAGGGTGCCCAGAGAAGCTGTGGCTGCCCCATCCCTGGCAGTGTTCAAGGCCAGGTTGGACGGGGCTTGGAGAAACCTGCTCTAGCAGAAGGTGTCCCTGCCTCTGGCAGGGGACTGGAACTAGGTGAGCATTAAGGCCTCTTCTGACCCAAACCAGTCTGGGATTCTATGACTGTGCACACCTTGTCAGGGACCTGATCGCTGCAAAAACACGTGAAAAACTTGTCACCAAGCAGGGTTGAGCAAGAGAAATTCTCATGGCACACCACCCCAGTTCCACAGTGGTACACACACCTCTGATGCTAGATAAGTAATATTTACCAATCACAAGGCTAACATAACTAAGCTTCCTTTGGCCCATGGCGCCTGGATCTTACAACCTTCACTTCTCACAAGTACACTGCAGTGTTCAGACAAACTGATGGACCCCATGCTGGAAATCTCCTTTGTATCTTGACCCTATTCCCAAACCAGACCCATCCTGACAGCACTATGCATTTACTGACTTAAGCAGTGTGCAGCTGATAAATGCCAAAACATCGAAACTACACAAGAATCCTTTTTTTCCCTTCTTGCAAAGTTAAGTGCAGTCTTTCAAAGTTAGTTTCCTATAAGCAAAAGTCCTGATCTTGGTTCTACAACACTTGTCACCAGCAGTAACGCTGAAAAAGTGAAGGAGATGGCCTTACAGTTTGAGTCTTGGGTTATCGAAGTTACAGATAAAACTGAGGCCATGAACCAGCCCATGGATAGAGATTTATAGTTTCTTATTGACCTGCTGCAAGTGAAGGATGCCAGACTCAGGCCACCAAGAGCCAAACACATCCTTTGTCCCCACTTGGCTGAATGAGGGCACAAAGCGGACCGAAAGCTGAAACAGTGCCAAACCCAGGGCAGCAGGAAGATCCACAACATTACATACCGACACAGGGAAATGACAGCTCGAGATGTACAAGGCACATCTGGAGCTGAGCTGATTTGCCACAGCTGCAGGTCTGGCCCACAGAGACCAAATCCAAAAGTGAGCAAACAAATAATTCAGTTTCCATGAAAAGGGAGGGGTTTTTTGCCAGCTTTGTCAATAGAACATTCCAGCAGCAGCGTTCCCCCAGGCTGCTCCACAACAGCAGACCAAGAGGAATTTCCCCTTCCCAACAGGTGTGGCAACAGCTATGGAGAAGTAGCCTCCAAAGCATTCCCAGACATATTTTATTAGAAGAAAAGGAGGAGCACATCACAAGTTAGGAGGAAAAAAGAGCTTCAAGTTCATCCCTCCTTCCGATCCCTTTCATGTTGATGCTTAAGAAAAAAGGCAAGGATTACAGCCCAGAAACTCTTCACATAGGTGCAATTTTAAGGCACTTTGTTACTTCCAGGTCTGTATCAGGTTAGTCTTTGTCATGCACATCTGAGCTGCCTTTCTTTAAGCTTAAATTGCATCTACTCAAAGAGCCTCTGAGGCCAACTGTAGCAACGGGAGGATTACAGAGATCAGGTCATCCCAGCACTGTGCTCCTCAGCAGGAAAAGATGGGCTGTAGCTCAGCAATGCAGTCCCTGGACCACAGTATCAGGGAAAACAGGGCCAGAAAGGACCTTAAACTCATCAAGACCATGTCCCTGTGCCAAAGTCAATCAGCTACATGCAGCTCATCACCTTTTAAGCATGCAAGAAATTCATCCAGATTTAACTAATTCTGTTGCTGGCTCCAATAAAAACTCGGCAGCACTCTGTGAGCTACTGCAGCAGTGAGTCCCTGCTGACCCACAGCAATGCTGCTGCTGGCATTACAGGGGTGTTTGGGACTTACTAACCAAGCACCTCTTCACTTTTCATCTTCAAAGCACCTCACGACTATTAACTAATTAGCAATAGTAATTACGAGGCTGCTCCTCTGTGTATTTAAGTTAGTCCTAAAATATGAGCGTTAAGAAACTCTGGTCACTTTACTAGGCTGCTATTGCATGGCCACAAATGTTAGAAGTGATCCCACAAACCACTTCATTTAGGGTTTTTAGGAGACTGAAAAGGATGAAAGGGCCCGCCTTCTTCAAGTGATGAAAGTCTGTCTCTGCTTTCATAGTGAGAGGGTTTTGCTGTGCTGATGTCCTAAGTTTTGAATGCGTTTGATTAGAAGCTGCATTGAGGATTGAACAGGTAAGACTGTCCCCCCTAACATGACCTCTTTCAAAAAAGATGCTGAAGGTGTCATGACCAGAGCAAAGGGGACAAACAGGACACCCCAGGCTCAGGGCTGCCACCACAGCCCCAGCTTTTGCTAACTTCAGAACAAGGTGGACCAGTCTTAATTATTATCACATAGAGCCATACCAGAACAGGGGCCAATCTGAGGGAGGGTCTGCACCAAAAACACCTTCCAGAGTGCAATCAGGAGAACCCTTACCCTTTGAAGGGGCTAAAAACAAAGAAAAGGATACAGGGAGGCAAAGGGACTGCTCTGAGGTCATACAGGAGCTAAGCAGCAGTGCAAGGATTTGAACCAAGAGATCCCAAAGCCCAGCTCAGCCTTTATCTAACAGACTAACTTTAAACAAGTGAGTCTCTCGGACAATTCCTTTGAGCCTGGAATTATTGTCCATCATAATATAACATTATTTGCCATCTGGTCCCCCAATTGCTATGATGCTCTAATGTAATCCATCCCTGCCCTGGGCTGTCAAGGAGTTTGGACAGCCTTGCCTTGACACACATCCAAATAGCAATACATGTCACTCAGGAGCACAGAGCCACAACTCCCCCCCACTCACTCAGGCAGTGTTTTGATTTTATACGCATCTTTCAGCCCCAAGGCTGTTGGATGGAGGGGGTGCCTCTGTCTTAGCAGCACTTTAACAAGGTCAGATTTCAAAAAGAGATGGGAAAAGGGCTGTAAAAAGATTCATTTGCAATGCCTGCAATTGCCAGGGTAATTTAAGCAGAGACTTCATTGAGGGTGGGGGCCCTGGGAGCCAGGGCAGCGAATACTCTCACATGGCTATGTGTTGGAGATGAAGATGGGAGTTTTTCCTAGATTTATCCCAAGTGGATACAAGGTCACCAGCACGAGGTTAAGTGGATGGATGTAATTCTGATAATGGAATCAGAGAGTTTTACATTTGAGATGTAAATATGTTTAAACAGACCAGTGGGTGCAGCTCCAGGGAGGGGATGAAACTGATATTTCTCAATTAGAGTTTGCACAGGGACCAATCATTTTAACCAGCGAGACAGATTTAGCCCCTCGTGTGGCTCTCCTAAAGGCCACTGGCTTATCTAAACCCTGCATTTGGTCCAGTGGATTCAGATGGTGGCTATTGTCATCCTGACAAACATCAGAATAATAAAAGGTTGTAGCAGATGTCCAAACCAGGTGGCAATTACTGTAGATCAGGAATAGGTCACTATCTTGGTAGCTAGTAAAGACCAACCCTGCCTTCAGTGCCTATAGGCAGAATTTAGTCCCTGATTCAGGTATGAGCTCAAGCCTTTTGCTACAGACATAGACTTATGAATGTGATAAAAATCACAAGCTTGGTCATGAATAGAGCAGTGAACCCTCATTAGACACAGCAACGGCACTAGGATTTACTGTCATAGAGATAAAAGTCTGAAATCCTAGCAAGACACAGATCAAGAATGATGATAATGAGCATTAACAGTGCTAAGCAAATCTTTGGACTGTAAACTCACATTAAAGCAGAGTAAAAAAAAGCAACACACAGGAGCTGTCATCTCTAGCTCTTCACAGACAGAGCAAGACACAAAAACATACATGGTTTGTTGAAACCACATGTAACCTCTGGAGGTTAAAGTCTGACAACAAACACATTTCACCTGAAGATTTGAGACACCAACACACCTCTTCCCTCCAACCCTTTAAAAATGTATGTTAACCACAGACACCCCCAAACACACACAATGATTGAATAGCCTCAAGATAGCCACAATACTGAGTGTAATTACCCACTGAAAGGTGATTAAAACTACTGAGAGAAAGAAGGGTGCAATTAGGCAGAGAGAAAGAAAGGACCCAAACATCTACAACAAGGTGTTCAGAATGAGAGAGGCAATTAGTTGGGTGTGGACCCAGCACAAATGAACAAAGCGATGCCAGCACCTGTGCCTTTACCCAGCACCACCCATGAGGTCCAGCATCCCCATGACGTACCCCAAGAGCCAGAGGATACGAAGGCAGGTCCCTGCAGTGCAGAAAGCTTCACAGGTTTTCAGCATCCAAGGGTTCTCTGGGAGAAGAGGCTACAGCGAGGTGGCCTGAGCTCCTGGGGCAGGGAGTGGTTGTCAGCCACAACCTGTTACACAGCACAGGTTGAGCAGCGCTGAGGAACTAGGTCAGGCAAATGTGGCATCTGGCTCTGGCAGTGTGGCTGTGCTGGGTGATTACACCACAGAGACAAGTAATGGCAGCAAACAAATAACCCTTCAACTTGAAAGCACCAACCTGATTCCTGGCATTCATACCTACATCTCAATCCTGCTGGTGTCACCTGCTGTTTGCACTGGACACCCAATCCCATTCCCTTCTGCAGTGGAAGCTCCAGACTTTGCTGAGCATCTTAACTGGGACCAGTTTCCCAAGAACAGAAACGCTGGGTTTAGAAAGCACAGCAAATGTCTGCCTCCAGCACATTAGGGAGGTAAACCAAAGCACAAAGCCAGCAGGAGATGCAGAATACAAGCCAACATAAGAGCAAACTGGTGGTTATCCTGACCCTCCTCAAAAGGGCACTTCAGATTTCTACTTGTGCTGCATTTACCCCATGAGGGGCTACAGCCTGAATAACTCAGGAGGCCTCAGAGCTGCTTCACAGCATTTAGATGGCCCATGATGTCTTTCATTTCATCTACTGAGCCTCACAGCCCTTCCTACCCAACACAAGAGACCACAGCCTGAGAACAAACACAGCTCAGTGAGTGCACAACAGCTCTCCCCTAGCAGAATCTGCTGCTTTCCACCTCAGCAGCTTTGTCTGATCCAACCCAACAAAAGCTGGTAGTGCTGAGGTAGTGGTGAGGAACAGCTTCATGTTCCTGTTACACTCTATTTTGCTGTCTCTGCCAGTCACCCTCATCCATCTCCCTTGTTTGCATTTTGTGCCTGAGCCAACACTTAGATGAAACTCCAGGGAGAGTAGCAGCTGCCCCAAGACTTGTCTGCACAGTTCAGTGCAACACGAACACACTTAGTGCTGCTTTTTCTACATTAATATAAAAGCAGAAAACGGGAGAAAGACATAAAGACTTCCCTGTTCATAAGCCAGGCTGTATGGCAAGCATCATTACTTAACACATAATCACAGCCTTTTGCTTTCCTATCCCAGCACCACAGTGAGATACCCAGCACAGACCAACAACAGAAGTGGCTGAGCTGTCACAGCATCTTCACCCTGTGGCCAGGAGATCAAAGGTGCAAAACTCTCCATTGCAATTAACACCAGTAGTTAGACCTGGTAGGAAGTTACTATGTCAAGTGATGCCAGCTATGAAACTCTGTCTGCAAACCAAGTGAACCTTCATATGCGATGGGACAGCCCAGCTGAGACACATCCTATACCTTCCCTGGCATGAGCCTTAACAGGTCCCTGGAGCACCATCACCTTTACAGCAGGCAGCCTTGGACCAACCTTAGATGTGCTGTAGAGTCCCTTGACTATATCCAAACCATGTCCAAGTCCCTCCCCAAGCTGCCATCACAGCCCCATGTGAGGTCTCATGGGGTAATGAGTAGGGGGCCCCATGGAGACCTGCCAGTTTACATCATCATAGGGGTCCTGCCTCCTCCTCCTGTCACATTTTGTTCACCTCACTCTATCATTCCCATCTGCTGACATGCTGCTGAGTGGGTTTGGATCATGAAGGTGGCTGTCAGCACCCGTGGAAGATAACAGCCCTGAAGGTGCAAAAGGCCAACTGGTCCTGCTGATCCTCATCCTGGGCTTTCCACGTCATCTTTAGGAGAACAGCAAATACAGGCAATGAACATAATGTGTTTAATAGCCTTGGCTAGGATCAGACTATGCTGTGTTAGGAGGCTGCATGGGAACGCTCTCCTCTCCCTTGAGATGGAGGAGAATTAGGAAATTTCTGTTATAAAACTTTCGAGAGCTCTCTGATATATGACCACTTTGCTCTCCATGAGCTGGAAACCAGCCAGGCTTTATGCTCACACCAGGGGTCTGTTTCAACAGCTCTTCTTGGTAAGCACTGGTCTTCAGGCTGCCAAGTGCTCACAAGCATCGCTGTTCATGAAGCTGTCATGGTTACAAACTCCTTCAAAAACTTCCATTTCCTTTCACATTTTTTTCTCTTTTTAAAGCAATTCTTACAAGTCCTTGGAACAAATGGGAAATTAAATAAATAAGCCCCCCCAACACCCAAATACAGAGAGGAAAAGGGGAACACAGCCAACTTGACCATGATCTTAGTTTACAGAACGTATTTTAAGAACTGGCAAAGAGTCAACAGTATGGGCTGCAGAGCTATATAGAGGTTAGCTCTAATGCATAATAAATTTGACGGTGCTTCTCTAGCCAAGTAGGGTGTTATTTTTCCAAACTTGGCTGTTTTGAAAGAAGAAAAGACTAATTTATCTTTCTAAATTTATCATCAACATGTGCGTGACCAGTTCTCACCCACCTCCTTAAAAGTATCCCAGCCATGGTCATGGGTTGTGCAATAACACACTGAACATGTTAAAGCTCCCCTGTTGCTGTGCAAACACATCAATCCTGGGATACCCATTTCACCTGAAACCAAGTGTTAGGCTTTGCCTATGTTAAACTCCAGCTGTGCAGTACATTTCAGAAAGAGCTGTAAATTTAAACCCAGCTTATTAAAGTCAATGACAGGAAAGAAAGCTTTTAAATTGAAGTTGTCACCATGGAAGGTTTTCAAGCAGCAGTTCTCCAAGCCAAGACAGGCACATAGAAAACAGCCCAGACATACACAAAGCATCTTCCTAGCCTTTGCATTCTACCAAATTGCATGTGGATAAATGAGCTTTAACTAAGTGAACGGGAGGCACTTGCATAGACCTGGAGATCTAAATTACTGGTTCTCACCTCTCGCTCAGTGGCCCAGGCTGTTCCTGGCAGTGGGTATAACTTCTCCAAGCTCCAGCACAAAGAGCATGGATTCTGGAAAGCAGGAGCCATGGATTCTGTGTGGCTGGACCACACTTGACTGAAAGCAGGGGGACTACAGCATCAGACCAGGGAAAAAAAGGGCAGCTCAACATGAAAGGAGCAGCATGCATGCCTCCTGCTCAGTGCACAGCAATTCTTATCTTTGGGTGCAGAACTGTAACGCTGCTACATGATATGCCAAAGCAAGAATAATGTTTCAGCTCTCTTGTGCTTTGGACAAAGGGGTTCCCCCCGTTCCCCTACTGCTCACAGGGGCTGAGGGCAAGGCAGAAGTTCTCTCACTGTGCAGGGAACAACCCAGGTCATAAGTGATGTGCAAACCTAGCATGTCACAGCAAAGGCCCCAGAGGCACAAAGGAGCTTTGACTGTAGAGCATAGAGGTGGGGGAGTGGGTGGGGAATAGAAAGAATACATATTTGGCAGCAGGGATCTTATTGTTATCTTGTCCCTTCCTTGCCAAAACGTCTACAGGGATTGTGAAATGTACAAGCCCCAGATTCCTCCAATCTCTGCCAGAGGAAAGTGGTACCTGGTCTGAAGAAAGGAGCAGAGAGGTTTGCAGAAAGGAATGTGGAGTTGAAAGGTGCAGAAGAGCAATGCGGATGTGTGCTACAGAGCACCAAGCCAGCCTCTGCCCCTTTCAGAATTCTTATGCAGGTTTTCATTCCATTATTTATAATTCAGAATCTATATTTCATAACATATAGTCATCAGTTAATATATTTAATGTGCCAAATTATTTATTCCAACTTTTTATTCAGCGGGGAGCAAAACCTCTCTGGAATCATCTGGAGCAAGGCAGCCAACGTATGCCTGACTTCATTAGGACTTCATTAGGATTTCATTAGGGAAATCATTCTCTTTGATTAGTTATAACCACCCACAGAATTTCATGTGCAGAATCACCTATAGATCTCTCAAAGAATACAGTAAACACATTCCTGCTGCAGCCTCTGAACCTCATTAAGCCATGGATAAATCCCCTCCAGAGGCGGCACTGGCTGTGTTTAGCCAAGCCTTTGGCTGGCTCTTGTGGTGCTTTCCACATGCCAGCAGAAGCACTGATATGCATCATCTCGCATGCAGGGCAGCATCACCCTCTGCCTAGGAAAACATCATTTTCCTTTAAAGCACACACAGGTACCTACGCATTAGTGTGCTGTCAACACATGCCAGTACTCAGGAATGTCAAGAGCACAAACACAAATTCCATCAAGCATCAGGCCTTTGCACCACCCTGGATTTGGGTTTTTCACATGCTATGTCCCCTATGGAGAACAACCTATTGTGAAAACTTTGGAAAGAGCTTTGTGAAAACAAAAAGCATGACTGGCTTTTAAGCAACCTTATCCATGCAGGTCTTCTCACACCCCTGGTATTGCAGCATTTATCCTCTGACCCACATTCCTGGCCCACACAGAGCAGAAGCTCCATAAAATGATCCAGGTTGGGAATTGGCCCTAGTAGAGCATCCTCCAGCACACCCTGTGTGTTGAGGAGCAACTGCGAGCTCATGGGCTGGGAGTGGGATGCTGCTTTTTGAGACACTGGGGTTTCCTCACTCCATGAAAGGAAAGGAGATGGGGAAGAGTGGGGGTGGGAAGAAAAGCTAATCTGAGGCAGTTCTAAACCTGACTGAGAAATGCCAGGGAACATTCTTTGCTGTCATCAGTGAGCATCAGCAGCTTGCTCCACCAGAGCTGGGGATCCCTTGTATTCAGAAGCCAACATTGCTCATCCTGGAGCCTGTGCTTCCTTCCCTCTGTGTGAGCACACCCAAGGTGCCTTTGTGCATCTTCATATCCCCATCCCATGGACTTAAATAGGAGAGTTGACCCTGTGTGCACTTTATGCACTATTTGAAGCCTAGAGAGTGACCATAAGTTTACCAAGTAGGATCAAATGTTTTCAAAAGACCTAATCTGAATGTTAAAATCCGCTGGACCAGCCCTGAAAGTAAATAAACTGGTTTCTGCTGAAGTGGCTGCAGGCTTGTACCAAAGCTGGGCTGTGGAGCCACCCAGCAGTGTGTGCTGCAGGCAGAGTAGGGGCTGTCAGCTTTCCTTACGCGTGGAATCACTCAGTGCTGCACAAGATCCTTCTCTCAGGAGAAAGCAAAGTTCCTCATCCCTCTGCTGCCCACAGAAACTGGACACAGCAGAAAGCCCTCTATGCTTCTGGCAGTTTTCCTTGCAGAACAGGGAAGCTGGCACTTTGGGCTGCTACTAGTTAGATCACACACCTCACAAGCCATGGTGGGAAACCAGCCATGTTTTCCCCATGGAACCAGCCTTCATCCAAACCTTTCCCAGTTCCTGAAGCCCTGAACTCAACTGTATGATGCTCCGCTTATTGTGGCACCCTGTGTGCCATCAGCACTTCACATGCTACCAGCACTCCATGTCAGTAATATGAAGTTATGCTGCTTGAATAATAGTATTTATTCAGGCCAGAAGTGACTCTGTATTGGTTTGATTACATGTGTGCCCAAGATTAGTGAGGGCAGGTATTTTATGTTTCTCCTCTTTGCTTTCCCTTGTGCTTTAGACACAAACACATACATTACACCCAAATGTTATAATATCCAGTAGCATTTGTTTCAACACATTAATTTTTCACATTCCACCCTAAAAACAGACCTATTTTCCACTTCCAAAATTACTCGTGCTGTCTGCCTAGTTGAACTACTCCAGTTTCCTCTGAAAGGATGACTGTGAGTTGCTGAAACCCTTCATTTAAAGTGGCAGACACGTCAAATGGAGATTTGATTTTTACTGATATTAACCAGTGAGGCCTCAAGTTCTTCAAGTATCTTGAAACCTTTAGCATGTTGTAAAAGGCACCAATTTCCTCCACTCTTCCAGAAAGCAATTCCTGTGCAAAGCACAGTCATGACTTTGCCATTAACCACTTTTCATGTCAGGTTTCTAATCCCACCATAAAATAATGAACACTGGATACTGAATAAGAATCCTCTAGCACCTGAAGCATATTAAAGGTGAAAGCTTTGGCTGGCTACACTGAGCACCACCACCAGCTAATGGTACAGAACTGGTTTCCAAGGAAAGGTTGTAAGAACTGAAACTCCCTCTTAGGCTAATTGAACTATGAGTAAAATAAAGGCACCAGATGCACAAGTTTGATGTTAACTGGTAAAACCCAGTAACATCAGGTAGTGCTGAAGTTCATTAAAGTGCAGCTGCTCTGCACCACTGGTTATAAGGGGCAAGACAGTGGTGGCTGCCACAAAGCTCTTTTTTCAGACCAAGATACACCTGCAGCAGAGCTACTGTATTATTTAATATTTTGGCTACTGTAACATGAAAAAGCTTTTAAAATACATACTTTACCAATTCAAACATTTTAAGAAAACAATGGAAGCTTCCTAGGCAGAGAGTAACTACAGAAAGTATTTTAATAACAAGCTTTGATTGCTGCTTCATAGGGTTTATTTCTTTACTACTTGACTGAATTAAGGCAGGAAATCAGGAAACTAGGAACCACGTTCACAGTGGGTGCAAGACCTCACAGGTCTTTTCTTCTTGAGACAAGTCTAACTTGAGTGCTATGCAGTATATAGAAGGATATGCCACTGAGACAGAGCCTACCTGTGGAGTTACAACCCAGATTTCAAACAACTTAAAAGCTTTTGAGTATTTAAGAGTTATTCTAGTGTGGTGAGCACACAGCAGGGCTGAAACAGGACCAGGGAACCATCAGCATCCCTATCCACTTGCTTGAAGCATCAGCATTTAAGAGAAAGAGGAGAGTAAACATGCTGAGATCTTAATACTTCAATAAGATCTAGAAATCAGACACAGTTCCTTAAAAGTTTGTGGGACTGGGTAGGTGCAGTGGGTAGGAGGAGATGCATAAGGAGCTCCAAAGGACACTGAGGCCTTACCTGGTATACACAGGACTTGGCATTCAGGAAGAACAGCTCTACAGTAGTTTTGTCCTTGAGAAAGGAAATGCTTTCAATGTAGAACCTGAAAATTAAATAATAATTAAAAAATGAATGGTTACTTTCTTGAATAGGTTTCATCTTCCTCCCAGATCATTTTATTTCCTCAGTGTTTTGTTCTCTGGCAGTAAGATGGTGCAGAGGAGCTATGAGCTACTGCACTTAATTTCCTGGCTATTAGGAGGGAACAAGCAGAAAATCACAGGCCGACAGCACACAGGGAATGACAAAATCCATGTTCAATAGACTGTAGACAGCTGATGACTTTTCTTATCATTTGAAAACCCAATCGAACACTAAAGGTGCAAAGCCCATCCCTCCTAGGCAGATAAAGCCACAGAAGTGGAAAAGGTAACTCCAAGCAGCATGTTGCTGGAGGAGAGGGGCTGGCAGCAGCTCCATAGCACTGTCTTCCCTCCAGGAGCATAGAGCAGCCATGGGCTGAACCCCATTAACTTTGCTCCAAGCAAAGAGGAACAAGTTAAAAATGACAAGGAATGCTTTGGGATCGACTCCATCCTACTGGGCACATCCATCCTAACAACAATGGGAGCTTCAAAACCAGGGGTTTACATGGAAAGGCTTCAATGGGCTCAGCCTCATAAGGTACTATCCTGCCCAGCTCTCACTGCCTTCCTCCACAGCCCAGCCTTGGCAGCCATGGCTGCATCAGAGGCACACACCAACCAACGCAATCCCATTACTGGTCATTCTGGCCCAGCCAAGATTGGCAAATGGGTCCCAGTTTATTACAGTATACCAAACATCATGGATGCAACTGGCACTCTCCAAAAATCAGACACAACCTGTCTGTACACTTCTCTGATTCACCTGGGGCATCAATCCAAACAGTGCTGGGATGCATCAAATGATGCAGAGAAAACACATCTATAATTTGGGGAGTGTGAAACTGCCAAGTCAATTTAAAGAGACAAATTTGTGTGAATGTGGTCCTGTCACTCCTCCTTTAGCTGGATCTGCAAGCAGGATACCTGTTCTGCAGCAACTTAAGGAGGATGTGTTGGGTCCAGACTCTCCCAACCAATGCTAGACAGAAGGTTGACTTTTTCCAGCCAACTTCAGTCAAGCAAGGACTTGGGCCACCACCACAGACTACACCAGGGCTTCTCAGTGTCTTGCCTTTGATAGTGGGAGGGTTGGTTGGCCAGCACAGGGCACACAGCCCACTGCATTTATCACAACCAGGCCAATCCCTCCCACAGCCCCACAGTGCTCCCAAGGCTTCTCACAGCCTCAGGCTCCAGCCACTCTTGATGTAAATGATTTGCAAGACATCCACAGCAAGAGGTGGAAGAGGTCCACAGCAGCAGCATGGACTGCATGGTAGGAAGCAGTAAAGCTAGTACCTACTGCTCTAGTTAGAACATATGCGGTATTTATGCTGTGACTTAAGACAAGCAATACATTAAACAGTAATCATTTTAATACTTCACATTCCTATGGCATGTTCCATCAAATTAATTTTAAAGCACTCCCCAGGATGCCTCTGCAGGATAAGGAAATAATTCACCCATTTCACTGGCATGCAGCCTGTCCAAGGGGCAGACCCAAGCCCAGCAACCTGCCTCAGACATTGGGAGGGCTACTTTACATTTCCATGATTCACCATTCACCAAGAGCTGTAGGAGCCACAGCTATTTCCACCTTCTCTTAATCCCACCTGATGTATTTTCAGCTTTACTGAACTTCACCTTCAAACAACACTCAAGTGCTTCTCTCCAGAAATACAGAGCATCAGAGAGCAGGAGCCTCACTCTCTCCTTTCCCATGCTGCTGCCAGCCCAGCCCTTCACAGCATGGACCTCCCTCCACTGCACCAAAACTATCATTTTCCTCAACTAATGGCCTCATTTGCATTTGCAGTTTCTCTTAACTAAGAGTCAGGCATGGCAGTCATCCTCAGAAGCAGGATGGTACATCTGGCTCTGAAGAGCAGTAGCTCCCAGTCACCAGTGGTACAGAACAGACCATAGGATCTGCAGATTTTAGTTGTTCCCTGCCCCAGCCAGGTCCACGGGCTCCTTTTCTTCCCTGGTACAAGCTGTACACTCTTATCACCACAGTACAGATAGGGAACACTGGACCACAGAGATACTCAGGGGATGACAGGCATGTTGGGAACACCATAAAATGTATGTTCTGCTTTTATTTCCAGTGCTGTCAGCATCCCTGAAACAAAAATGACACTTTTATGAGTCCTAAATCTGCATTATAGAGCCCTTCACCAGCTGCATGTAGCATATGAAAGCTTACGTGACTGGACTGAGTTTATACCAGCTGAAGAAAAAGAATTCACATCTGAAAGGATTTGATCATGTGTTTCATTACTGAACAGCACAATCTGGTGGATCCCCCCCCTTTTCAGTATTGCTACTGGAAACTGTCCAGTGTGCTACTGAAAGACACTGAGAACTGATGCTGTGGCACATTTGCCACTTGTATGAGAACAGCAGCACAGCACTCTGCCTCATTACACCTGTATCTCAAACGAAGTGACACTGAAAGCAGCATTCATTCTGCTCATAGCTAAACCTATTCCAAACAGGCAGAGGGCTCATCCAGCCTGAGGGATGCCCTGCTCCTGCAGCAGTATCCACCACTGTCACATCGTGCACATCTGGGGACCATCCAGCCCAAAGGCACACAAGCCAAGTGCTCGGGCTCTGCGCATTCCCTCTGTGCCACTTGCCCCACACCCAGCTATGCTTTCCTGTTCAAGCCATGGGCACACACAACTGTGTAATTCAGCTGTTCTCATGGGAGTTTATAGAAAAGGCTATGACAAGGCAAATGTGTTCACACAAGATAAGTGTCTGAGCTAACCACCCAAAGCCCATGCCATGTTGCAAAGGCCTGGAGTCACTTACTTACCCAGAAAGTTCTAACAAAGTGGAACTGCAGGTTTTGAAGTGGCTTTTCTGCTGGAATATCTATTTCCTACAGATCAGACAGCTTCCATATTGCTAATTATCTCTGCATCCTCCTACTCCTGCCTGCTCTGCTTCTCGCTCAGTGCCCACATCATTGGCTCCTATTCACTTGGTCTAGATCTCATAACCCCAGAGAAGTCAGGCTTAAAATTAGCTTCTAAAAGCTGATCTTCCCAAGCTCTCTCCTCACACATCAACTCACGCCCAGGTCTCTGCACAACCTGTCTTGTAGAGGACCATCATGCAACAGGGAGGGTCAAAATGAACATCATGCATTAATCCCAGCCAAAGAAATACTCAAGTCATATGTTTGCCTTCAATATATTCACTCCTACGCCCTCATCAAATACAGTGAACATACTGGAGAGCCCATCATCCCTTTTAAAACAGGATTTTTTTTTCCTCTTAAAAGTGGGGAAGAGAAGCTCTGAACCCCATCATCAATAAGCACATATTCAGCCAAAACAAAGTGCAGTTTGTTTGGGCTGTTCCTACATGACCTAAATGATAAAGGGGGTGTGAGGACATGGCGAGGCAATGGTGCCAACCAACCTAACTACTCAACTACCTCTGCCTTGGAAGTGCTTCAAGTAACTAAGCACACAAGGCACAAATTTACTGACATATGAAAAGCAAATGAGGTCAGTCTGCTCTCGTTTTCCTCATAGACTGTAAGGAAAACAGAAACTCCAACAATATTAAGAATATGATGCTTGGTCTTTTTTTGCCAGCACAGCGTTCTCACAGGACATGTTTTTTTCAGGCCCTTAACCAGCAGAGCTTTGCCAGCAAAAGCCCTAAAGTAATGCAATTACATTGGCCAAAATCATCACTTTGCCAGGGATTCTATTCCCTCCTGGGAACTGGCTTAAACTGTGTGAGCAAAGAAGCCATTAGCAATCCCTTTCAAGTACAGGCAAACCTTGAGCAAACAAGGATGCAAAGTAGTACAATTGTTTAAAACTAGTAAAATTTAGCACTACTAAAGTCAGGCAAAGAAGATATTTAAAATATGGGGTTTTAAACAAGAAAAAAAGGAAAGTGCCCTAGTGATAGTTTAAAAAGTAGCAGGTTCCAAAATACTTTATGTTGTAGTTACATACAAAAGAGAGCAGCGCTTACCCAGGACCTAATCTCCACCTAAACCTAATATATCGCTTTGACATTTATTTCCTTTATCAACCCCCTAATCAGTTCTTTTAAACAACCCCCCCTCCATGATAAATAAACCCAAGTGATAATGTTTTCTTTGTGGAAACAATTACTCACCTAACAGCAAAGTACAAAATTGCTGGGCCTGGGTTCTTGGGCAAGTCATGGTCCAGGACTCTCTGATCCATCTGCAACCAGACACTCTGACCTCTGCAGAAACAGGTTGGGGAGGCCGTTAAAAACTGGGATGGGAAATACAGAAATGGGGTGTTTCCAGTGCTCACGTTTGCTTTGCTCTAAAAACATGAGATTCAGTTCTAAGGCAGGCAAACATCTCCTCAAATTATTTGCTTTTCTTGTAACATTCAGATTTTGATGTTAGGTCACTTTTGGATGTTAGAGAATACTCTCTGCATTTATATTTTCAGCTGCAGCGCAAAAGCTTCGCACCCAGAAAAAGCCAGATCTTACTGAATTACCCTCCTTTGGTATCAATGAGGATGCTTCCATTGACTTCCCATGGGGGGGGGGGGGGGTGTGTTTCGTTCTCCCCCACA
>NDXB01009091.1:25015-87871 GCA_002631895.1 Agapornis roseicollis
GGGGGGGGGGGGGGGATCTGATCTGATCTGCAGCAGAGGCTGGATGTTTGCCTACAGTAGAAATGGGTTATTCCACTGCATGGGGACTACACAGCTCTGCAGCTGTATCCCACCTATCCCTCCTCTTCTGTACCATTCCCAGTCCCACTATGACAGAAAACCCCAGTTCAGAGCAGAGGGTTTTACTGCAGGCACACTCATTAAATGGGGTAGGTGTTAAAACACTGCTCTCTTTGCAGCAGCTTCTCCGATTGAAATGGGAGGAAAGCCAGAAAGCAAAAACCCCCCAAACCCCAGTAAGCTCCCTAAGGACCCTGGAGCCAAGAGGGCGCTGCAGAGGCTGGTGGATGCCCAGAAGGCTGGGGTATGGGTGCCCTCCAGAGGCCACACGCTCCCTCCAAGCACCCAGCCTAGTGCTGTACACCCACGGCAGCTTCTGGAGTCCCACTGGAACTTCTGTGGAAGCCAACAGCTTTCAAGTAATCCCCTGGCAGCGCTTTAAAGCTCACGGTGAAGGAGCGCCAGCAACCAAAAACCTGAAGAATTTCACAGCAGCTCTTCTGGGGGTATATAATAAGCCAAACGCAAACACAGCATCCTCAAGGGATTCACAGAGGAGCTGGAAGGAAGTGTTTTCCAACACTTGAAATGACAAGGATGTGGCAAAAAAACATTCTTGGAGAGCCCAAGAAGAGAGTGGCTGGTAAAAACAACACACTGCTGCCTGTGGTCAGGGACTCAGCATAAGCAGCTCATCATGCTAGCACTGCCCAGCCCTTTCCCCAGAGTCCATCCTTGTCAGGGCAGCCCCAGACATCACTTTGACACGGTTTGTAGGCAGAGGGTTCCATCCAGGACACGATAAAAAGTAGCACTGGAGAGCAGCAGGGAATAATATTCCCAATTAGACATGAAGAGGCTTATTTAGGGGCTGTATTAGTGCACAGCTCCGTTTCCCCACTGCCCTAAGCAACTCTGCGCCAGCTTTTTTGGGGAGACGAAAGTAACTTCTGGAGATGCTGGCCATGTGGAGCAAACTCTGCACCTAACAGACACTGAGAAGCATTTCAGTACCTTGCTGACAAATGAGCCTGAACACCAGCTGAGGCTCCAGTTAACCTAGCTAACTTTGAGTTAACACCATGGAAGCAGATCTCCCACACTGCTCCATAGCATCTCACCCAGTCCGTTAGCAGCTCTGGGTGGCAGGGGATGGGCAGCAGCTGCTGGAGCTGCCCCATTCCCATCGGTGGTGATGACAAACTACACCCAACACCACCACGAGCCTGCAATAGTCCAGCTGCTGGGAAGGAAGCATTGTGCATGTCAAGCACGTTCTGCTTTAGCAGTTCTTGTTAGTCTGCAGAATAGCTCAGATATCTAAAAGTAATAGGGAAGCTAGAGGGAAGTTGTTTATGGGAAGGACTAACCTCATATTTCACTGCTGCTAGGGATATTCAGGTTTAAAAGACTTAACATATTTGAGATTGAAGTGCAAAGCAATAGGAGCAATTAATTTTGAAAATAAATGCAAACCCTTTTTGTTGTTACTAAAAGTGCAGAGTAGGGAAGTGGAGGGTGTTCACATGGGAAATTATTGCTGAACCTATTTTTCTCACCTTATGAGACAAACATGAGAAGTGTTTGTCATCAGGAAAGTATTTCCAAGTATTCTCTGGTTTGTGCCCAGAAGGAATTTTCCAAATATTTTCTCTTTGTGCCTTCCCTTTTCCTAATATTCCTTACTAACATACTTACTTATAACTAACATACTTACGTATCATCTATAAATGTTATGCCAAAATACTCCTTTTCTTTCAGGTTGAAGTGTGAGGCCACCAGATCCAGTAACTCCCGAGACAAAAGTTTGGGCTATTGAAAGAATAAAAATTATTTAATTCATTTCAGTCCAGGCTTTTTGCGTGTAATACAGTTTTTCTCTGAAAATACTGACATTTAAGTACCCATGGACAACTTAAAACCCTGTTGCGCAACTCAATACAGAAGTGGCTCCATCAGATTCAGAGCAGTTGGATTCAGTGTCTCTATGGAGCACAGAGAAGCAATTATGTACTTAATCCATGACATCAAGTTGAAGTGTGTGGACTGACCGCTGCTTTCTTCTTTCTGAGGGAGAAAAGCAGCAGCTCAGGCTTTCCTGCACTTACAGCAGGGGGGATTTGTCAATTAAGAGTCTATCATGTACTACAGGATCTTGTGCCTTGGGTTCTGTTAAGGGAATAAACACATCCCTCAGAAAGCAGACTTTTCTTCTAAATTACCAAACCACCACTACCACAGGGGGTATTTTTAATACACTTTATGAGTTTTTGGCCAAAGCAGGTGGAACACGGATTGCAGAATTGATAGCATCTGAAAGCAGACCTGTTTGTTCCACTTCTATGAGCTGCTCTAGTAAGAGATACTTCAAGCATCACTTTCACATGAGTCCCCAGTAGCACTGCTAAAGAAAACAAGCAGAGAAATCTGATGCTGTGCTACTGTGCCCTAAAGAGAAAGGTCTGTACCTGGACCAGCAGCTCCAAGTTCCTGTCATCGAGGAGATGCACCTGGCAGTGCCGGCCCTCTGTCATCTGCAAAGACAGCAACACAGCCCATGAGAAAGAGTGGGATACACAGCCTTCATGCACTGGACCATATGAGGCTCAAGGGCAAGGAAAACATGTAGCAAGTGTCTAATGTGTACCTCCTAAGCTGCCTCAGCACTCGGCTTCCATCAGGTTCAAGCTGGAGCTAAGGGTGCTTAGCAGTATTTGGGATCAGACAAAACCAACATTAATGCTGGGAGAATTTAACTTGAGGATGGGCTAGGCCGGCTAGTACCATAGCCACAGGTGGCAACAATGGCATTTTGCTTCAGTGAGGAGCAGACATGACCAGGAACCCATGAAACCTCCATCTATCCAACCTTACCTGCATTGGGTCAGCCTAGATTTGGTCATTTAACAAAGGATCTGGTCTCCACTCCAGATGGAGTGCCTGCCAGCACATGAATGTTTTTCCTTGAATAGCTTCTTGCAACTATTAGAAGCCATTGCCTCTATAGGATTCTTATATAGGTACTTGAACTGAATGATAAAGCTTTGCAACCTGTGATGTTATATCTGAACCACCTATCTAATGTCACATTTATCTCTTGCAAACAAAGTATCTTCCTCTTTAAAAAGCGAGCAATTCAGACACACAGCACATTAAAAAAGCACATTAAAAAAGCACATTATACCCTTTTAGTACTTGCCTTTTGAAATCTAATACATTTCCATGAAAGCTTTTATATTATTTAAAATCTGTTCTAATTCTGGACCTCTCAGCAGCTTCCTCAAGGACCGGCTTTGCAACACTCTCCAGGCAGGAGCTGGGGAAGGAAACTTGGCTTTTATATTTATTCTCCCAGCCTCAGAGTAACTTATTTCCTGACAGCACAAGCTTCCCACTGACTATAAATCCTCAGCTGTGAGCAGAGGCTGAGGGTGGTTTGCTTAGATAGGGGGTCCCACAGGGATTAAACAGCAACACAGTGGTTTCTCCTTTCACATCACTTTGGCTCCACAGGGATAGGGACAAAGATAGGGTTGAGCTATACTGCCACCAGCACCCCCTCATCACCTCCTGCTTCAGGATGCTGCACATCCAAACGTTATAGAGGCTTAAAACCAAGTACAATTGGTATAATATTGCAGTATAACTGAAAGGAGACCTCTCACCAACCCCAGTGCTGTCCCCATTTCAACACGTGGCTGTTCACATAGCAAGGGCTGCCCAGACACAGCCTCTTCTGTCAGCACTCAGCCGTAAGAAGGAAATTAACAAAGCTTTATTGTTTCAACTAATTGAGCTCATTTCAACCAAAAGCCAAGAGGGAGTCCCCTCCTGAGGAGCTCTGCAAACAGGTCAGAGATGAGCAACTGTGGGAACAACTCTGCCTAGTGTCTGGGAAAACAGGGCTACAGCATCTGTGGCACTGGCAACTAACAGCACTACTAAACATGTATCATCACATCACTCACCAAAACAGCAGTCCTGGTGAAAGGGCTGTTCACAGAGTGAGTCTAGCTGGAAGAAATCCTTTCCTTTTTGTTTCTATGAACATGAATCTGTACAGAAGTGCCAGATGAAAAGCAACCTGTCCTGCAGGCAGGGGTGCACAGCAAAGGATGCCCCGTCACAGAGATGCGCTCCTTGGTGCTGCATGCTGCAGATGCATCATTCCAGACCTGCACCAACCCCATGCCCTGTGCTCCCAGCAAGGTAGTATTTCTAGCACTTTATCTTTAGGATTTTGGAAGCAAAGCCGTGCCATCACAATCCTGGCTTCCAGTGTGCTCCCTATGATTTATCTTCTCATAGAACACGCTGCTTAGAGCCCTTAAATCCATTACAATCCCATCACAGGGCCATTTGTCCCTGAGAGCCATCACACATTCATAACCAAGTCACATGTTACCATCTATTAATCATTTCATCAGCACACCCTTCAAGGTGGTGCATATTTCTGGCTCTGACATACTGGTACCAATCTGCCCCTAGCGCGATGTGTCTGATCCAATAGTGTCTTTAAATCATTCTCCATCTGTTGCTCTGAGATAGCACAGGGGTTGCCATTATTTAATTGCTAGCTGCTTTAGCTTTCACCCAGCGAAATCACATTAATCACTTCTGAGTGTTTTAATTGCCTCAGTTGTCTGTTGTTAAGTAAAAAAGGTTTCTATTATAGCAAACACATCCACAAAGACTTGTGCTGAGCAGAAAGGAAGGTTGGCCGGGAAGATTAAAACATAAAAGAAGTACCAACCATAATCTGTGCTTCTATTCAGCTGTCCAAGGTAATTGTAGAGCACCTTAAAAGTAATTAAATCTCGTGACACCTCTGAAGATAGGCAAGATATAATTATCCCTAATTTTATTGATGAGAAAACATAAGGACACAGCTTTTAAGCCTGATTTACAGATATAGATACAGATAACATTTATTACCTGCATCTCCTGGCATCTCATCACTAGTCATACAGCTGCCTCCCAGAATACTGGAAAGCTCAATTGAGAAGTTGCAGCAGATGCCAGGGTGCTGGGTGACAAAGCACCATGAAATGCCATTCCTGTGACAAATCTGTCAGCTCACAGTATCCCCAGAGCTCTATGTGGCCATGCCTTTTGTCACCCCAGGAATGCTCTGCACATGGTGGGACATGACAGCAATGTCCAGGGCTGCAGCTCAAGGAAGATGGGCTCTGGAGCCATTCCCATTTGCTCCCCTCTACCCCCCAGCCCATGCACACATTCCTGAGAGCTACATCCTTCCTAAGTGCCTTGTCCACCTGGGAGAAGGATACTCACTGTGTGGCACCACAGCTCGGTCAGGGAACACAAATCTTCCAGGGTACAACCTGCAGACTCCAAACCCTAAACAAAGCTGTGCTAAGTAGGGCAGTTCTCTTGCAGACCTGAGACTTCAGCAACCAGCACCCTGGATCCTGCAGCTGTGCAAGAGCTCACTCCAAGTATCCCCACCCCATTCCTGATGGGGCAGAGAGCACTTCACTTGGCTTACTCTGTACTTACAAACACCCAAGTAAATCACTCCCAGTTACTATCACAGAGCAACACAAGCCCAACCTGCGTGAGGAATGCCACCCACCAGAGAGTTCATCTCCAGGAGGCAACTCTCCTCACATGGAGCTGACCCCCTGGGCAGGCAGGGCTCCTGTATACAAGACAGAACTCACATTTTGCAAGCCTCACTTGCACAAAGGGCCGAATTGAAAGCTTCAGAGGCTATTGCAGCTACAAGACCACCTCACAAGCTTTGGAGCACCAATCACCTTCCACTAGCCCCATATTGTCCCAGTGCAGTGAGGAAGAGATATGACATGTCTATGGTGCAGCACTGTCACATGCTCCAGCACAGGTATCAACAGTCTGGTCCTCTCCTCTTGCTTGAAGAAAAGCTGGAGAGCTTCATACAGAGGACTTCACCACCATGGCATAGAATCATAGAATAGTCAGAGTTGGAAAGGACCGTAAGATCATCTAGTTCCAACCCCCTGCCATGGACAGGGATGTGTATCACTGCATGCATAAAGGATTTTGGCCATGAAAGAGTGTCTCCAGGCCAGTGACCAGAGACCCTGAATTCCTGGAGCCAAAGCAGCAAAGGACTTGATGCCACATCCGCTCACGGGCCTGTTTTCTTGGCCTTGGGAAAGGGATTTGTACTTGGCTCCTCAGCTCTCAGGCTGTTGGGCTTCCCAAAGACCCAACACCCTGTGGGCCCCTTGCAGATACATTTTCTTTCATCTTTAATTCAGTACGCCTTGCTAATCTGAACAATATAATTGATTTTCTATGTACTTGGACCACTCCATCACAAGATGAGCACAGCTGCCTGGCTCAGTTAAGAGGTGGCGTGAGCAGTCTTGAGATATATATACACACATCTGTGTTTTCCAGCTTATTCTCATTGATTTTGCATTGTCTGCACAAATGAACAATTTCGTTATATTTTTGCAACATGCCCCCAAGTTGGTCCTTTGAGCAGTTATTTTTAAAAGCCTGCTAATATTTAAAGCTGTTATCCAGTAAAAGAAGTAGCATCATAAAATTCATGAACTATTCCTGTATCTCGTTCCCAACAGGAAATTAGCAGAGCGATGCAACTTATGGCCCCATTTTTGGCAAAACCATACTGAGATACTGGGATGCTTATTGTTTCCCAAAGTCACTTTTATGTTCTGCATACAATAAGCAATAAAAACTTGAAAATGGAGAGGAATGAAAAGGAGAAAAGCGCTGTCTGATGCAGAAGTGCAGTGATATAAAATACTGCATCCTTCATAGCTTGCTTTTAGCAAGAACCTGATTTATCCAGATCTTCCAAAAAAAGGCAGATCAAGGAGAAGAAACACAATTCCCAGAATATTCACGTGTGGAAATTAAAGCATAGGGTGACATTGTGGTCCTATAGAGCAGGTTAACATGTTCAGAGAAGTTTCATAGAGCTGGGAAAGCACATTTTTCCTCTATCTTGCTTCTGACACAAAAGTGAAGACGAATTCTCCACCTAAGAGCATTGAGGCAGATTTTCTGAAGCATCAGTCCTTTAAAAAACAAAGCAGAGAGAAAAAAAAACCCTACTTCTTGGCTACTTAAACTCATTCCCTGTGATATCATGAGCCTGAATGTTTACTTGGGAAAAAAAACCCATATGCAGGATATTTATACTATTGCTCTTGAGCAGAAACATCCTCCCTGTTCAGAGCTGGTTGTTACGTGCAGTATATTTAGACATCCATGTGTGTCATCCATTTAGGGAAAAAGAAACAGAGAAAGAAAAAAGTAATCAGGATGTAAACAGGAAACTTCAAAAGAACTTAAGCCAAAACCTGAAAGCTGTCAGAATAACGCATCTCCTGATGTGTAGCTTCAGAATGGGAAATCATGAAGGGTTTGGATCAGAGCAAACCTGAATGTGATGCACTCCCTTGAGACCAGATTTCACCTCCTGGAACTGGGCAAATCACTTGGCATTGCTGGCTTTATCTGTCACTAACTTCTATTTTTAAGCCTTTTCCTGTTATAAAAAAGTCTGGACTCTTCACAACTGGGGAAAGCCAAAGCAACCCCAACCCTAACAACGCTGTGGCCAAAGAAGAGAGAATTGTGCAAAGCTGCACTACTTGAGACAAAACTAGGAGCTGTTTCTACCATGGAAGTGCTCAGAGGTCTGCACAGTCATCCCAGCTGCTCCCATTTGGGACATGCCATGATTTGGAGATCAGCATCCCACATGCACATCCTTCCTGCCCAGAGAATGCTGTACCAGGTCCTGCACCCACATAAATGTGCAGTGCTGGAAGCTTTAAAACCACCCCCCATCCAGCAAGGTTTCACATCTTTAACGCTCCAAAAACTCCACAAGAAATCTTTTGGAAGCAGCAAATCTCCTCCCCAAGTCTCCTCTTTCCTTCCTCTTAAGATAAACCTTTTGTTCAGGAATGAGTGTTAGTGAGCAGCCACAGGGGCTGTCTGGACAACACCAAGCATAACACTGGGGATGTGGTCCAGATGCACAGAACCATGCACATTATTTCAGTAAGCCCCTTGCAGGGTATCCACATGAAACTAAACTTCTCTGGCAGGTGAGTAAGCTCCAAAGATATTTTATAGGTAGAAAAGAAGAAACTTGCACTGGTGCATCCAGTGATGAGAGAGGAAGAAGAACCATTTTCACTAAATAAATGGCCAGCACACCAAGCCTGAAACCTGCAGTTTTAAAAGCGAGAAATTGGACTGCAGTGCACCATTAGCACAGGGATTGTGAGAACTGGCTCATTTATTCCTGAAACAGGCACATGGCTCCACAATGGCTCAAGTAGTCAGAGTGCTGAAGAAAATCATATAGATAACCACAAAGAGCAATACTCCCACTCACAAGAGGCACGTGGTCTGTGAGGAAATGCTGTCCCTTTGCCACACCAACTCATCCTCACAAAGCATGTGGGATGAGGGGTTCCCAAAATCCTGCCATCCTGCTTTTGACTGGTGACTTGAAGGCAGCAGCACTGCTTTGCAGGTGTATAAGCCTAGAGAAGCAGCCTTGCACCTGAAAGAGTTTCATCTCAAATCCCAACCTGAGCTGCAGTTAACCAGCTATAAAGCATCACCAATAATTTCCTGTAAGGGTTTGGGTTTTTTATTTCCCTAAACCTCCCTTCTATAACTCATAAGCCTGGGAGTGATTTCAAAGCTTAATATTGAAGCCCCTACGCTGACCTCAAATTTTAATCAGGGCTCAGGTTATTCTTCCTTTGGTCCTGAAGGCATTTAGGATCAGATACCCAGCTGCCTCAGCTCATCACTGCTTCACTGACTGATACAAAGGGCCAGCTTACGTCTGGCCTGCAAACGTGCACAGCCTGATAAAAGTACAAAATAAGATGCAAGAATGTATTGTAATATGGAGCTGCCCTAACCAGGCACATGTCAGGAAAATAAAAGCTTTTGCCTGTCCTTCTGGAAGGAAGGCGCCTGCATGCAGCTGAGGGGAAGAGGGAAAAAGTTATAAAGGTTTAAATGACCTCAGAGTTTCCTGGTGTGTCTGTTGGGAGAGCAAAGCTTCATCATGTGCCAGCACTCTGAGCTGCTCAAAGCTTTAAGGAAGAAAAAGCTTGAAGCAGAAAATAACAAACAGGAGTTTGGTTTTACACCAGCATTTCTATGGAAACTTTGTAATTGATCCACACAAGTCTCCAAAAACACGTTGATGCACACTTCTTGTGAGCCTGTGTGCAAGACAAAGAAACCTTTGGCTGAAGTCTTGGCTTCAATGTAGTCAGTGAATTTTGCTGTTAACTTTAATGGGGCCAGGATTTTGCCTTAAATCATTTATTATCTTGTATTAAACTTAACAGAAGCTACTATCTGTATAACATTAAATAGCCAGTGATGCACTGAAGTGGCTGGCTACATCTTTCACCCTTTGGTAAGATGCATTGTAGGGCACATCTCACGTCACAAGGGTAACTTCCAAATACCACTTTGTCCTTCCCAGGGGCTGCAGAGCCCAATCTGACTCTGCACACTCCCATCCCAAAACTCACGGGCTCTTTACCCACAGCATTTGCAGGGACTGTACAAGTGATTCCTACCCTCCATGTGTCTGTGTGCTTCTTGTCTCAGGATCAGCAAGGCAGGGACGGACACTTGAAGGCCTGACTGAATACAACATGCACAAAACCAGTGGTTTAAGATGAAACAGGTGGGAGAAAACCCACTTAAGTGCAAGCTGGTACAAATGCCCCTTTGGTGCTTCCCATGGAAATGTTGACTCTGCTGAAGTTTGGCAAAAAAGTTAGAGATAAAACAGAGTGCCTGGAACAAGGGGCTGAGAGGCTCTCTGGGGTGCATGGCACCTTCCTAAAATAGCCACACAAACTGAAGATACAACGAAAAACTGGCTCCTGCAGAGCATCAACTGGCTTTCATGTAGGCCCCATCAGCTGAGCCAGTAAAAGTCTGGCAAAGCAACAGCCCAAGTGCTCCCCCTCACTGCAGGCACTGTGGCTTTTCAGGGCCCAGCGCCAACACACTTCCCATGAGATTCTCATTTTTCCCATTTATTCCACTATTTCTCATTGCAAGGGATGGTAAAGCTAAAGAACTCTTTCACTTGCTTTATTGATGGCTTTGCTGAATTGTACAGGACAACAGGCACAGCCTCTCGTGGCCATTGAAAAGATCTCCTTCACTGGAGCGGGTTGTGGGGCTCTAAATCTCATCCTCCTCCCTCGGAATGCTCAAATGCAATGTGCAAAAATAACGAGGAGCACACTGCAATAAAAGGCAAAAGCAGTGAACAGTGATAAATGAAAATCCAGGCAACAAATTAATTCAGTCTTCCTCAAAATCATAAAGACAGTATCTCAGCCACGAGATAAAGCCCTTTGCCAAGAGCAAAATATAAACAGGAGAGCTGCTGCTTCTTGGTCTCTACCAGCAGCATGCAGTGTAAAACCTACCCCTCTGCTCCCCACAGGGAAATCCTGCAGTGTGGCTGCCTTTGCTGCTGCTCCCTCCCATGCAGGGGTTGTTCACCCCCAACCTGAGCAGCAGCATGAGGATGAGGATGTTACAAGTACATAGGCAGCATTGCTTCTCATGGCACAAGGCAGAGGAGCAAACTGCTGCAGAGGAGCCTTTACTGGCTCAGTTTGCTCCATACTTTTCAGTTGACAAGCAGCAACCAGACAGCATTTCATCTCCCCTGACACTGCCAGAGGCCACAGGGCCTTGCCAGCAGTGTTATCAGTGCTGCGAGTCCCTCTGACACAGGGGGAGAGGTTAGCAATCTTCTTGAAGGAGCAGCCCCCTTGCTGCATCAATATTCTCCCTTCACTAAAGCTGTCTCAGGCCCAAAACTGAGATATTTCCTGAACAGGTTATGACATTCCATGAGTGCTGATGTTACCATTCCTAGCACTTTGCAATGTATTTAAAATATCAGCAAGAAAAGGACAGGCAACTCTACAGCTAATCCTAAACTATCAGGAAAATTAATAGGAAACAATCAGTGCAGATCTGCCACAAATATCAAGTCAATGAAATACTTCATCCAACATCTGCGCTCCTTGGCAGAACACAGCTAATAAGTTAGTGTCTGGTAGAGACGTGCTTATCATCAGCAGTGCTGAGACACTACAGTCAGGTTATTACCACACACAAGCCCATCATAATGCTTTGTCCCAGTGTAACCTCCTGGGAATTCATTGGAAAACAAGATCCTGTGGGATCAGATTGCTTTCCTGATGCTATCCAATGGGGCAAATGTGGAGCTGGCCCTGGAAAGGGCACTGCTTCAAGGCAGCAGCATCCTCTGCCCTTGAATGAGCAGTACCCACCTTGGGACAGGACCAGATGCCTGCCCTCCTATGATTTGTTCTGACCTTCACTCCTTGACCAGGAGGCTGCAGGCAAATCAGTTAAGCTCCTGCTTCTTTACTTCGGTCTCTACAACACGAGCCTCACAAGATATTCTGTGCACAGCTTCTGGTAACTTCCCCTGTGTTTTACCCCACTCCAGAAGCCATCTCTGACCCACCTGAAACAAACTCAGCTTTCCAGTTACGGGAATAGTTACAGAAGACCAAGAAAATCCCATTAGGAAAGAGTTTCCCATCCCCAGAGACCTGTAACCCTGTTCTCAATGCCTTTTTGCCTCTCCCCAGCCCTGAAGCTCTTCCCCTCTCTTTGATAGCTTCTCCTCTGTCCCCCCAAACGCACTTCTTACTTCTCAACCACCACTATGCTTGCACCTGGCTTGGGATATTGAGGCAAAGCTACTGAGATATGAGACACAGACAGAGCAAGCCTTGACCATTAAATATCTGCCATCCTCTCCAGGCAGCACTACATCCTCTGAGGGCATCTTATCCCCTCCTGCCCCATCAGGGTCCTTGCACCCAGTTCATCCCCCATCCTGCCCCCATCCTCTTCCTGTACTTTTCCAGCCACTCTCATGCTTGGCAGCTGCCCCTCAGGAAACGCAGACGGCAGCCTTGAGCAGACATTAGGTAAGCAGGCAATGGAAAAGAACACGAGGCTGTATCACAAGTCCATCTCAACTGCCTTTAAACCTGTAACTTTTCAAATACATGCAAAGAGCAAGGAAATAAACCAAGGAAAGCCTGAAATCCAAGGCTCTCTGGGAGGAAGCAGAGGTATTGGCTGCAGCAGGCACGGTATGCATCTCACCACCAGCACCCTGCCAGGCACTTGGACTGCTCCCCACACCATGTTTAAAGCAAAACAAGCACTTGGCATCAAAGGCTTTTTCTCCGCAGCCGTTACTGAGCTCCATGTGCTGCATCCCCAGTGCCGATCTCTTCATGAGGGATGTTTTTTGAAGCAAGAGGGGTGGGGATCTTACTGATGAGACATTTAATAGTTACACGCTGAAAGGAGCTACTGTGCCAGGCACTGGCTGCCTTTTCGCAGGATTTATGAATCTGTGCTTTGTTCAGGTTAAACCATATCTCAGAGCAGCCTATGCGGGTAATCTCCCAAAATGTTGGTTTTGTTATGACCAAAAGTTACAGACCTGCTCCCCTGCTGCAGAGTTACCAGCGTCAAGCTTGGAATTAGCGCTTCCCTAAAGCAGCCAAGGCAGCACTTCCAACAAAAGCAGAAAAAAGCAGCTGGAAATGCTAGGAGTAAACAAACAGCCCCTTATCTCCACAATGGAGTGCACAAAGATGCAAAGACATTTTTATGGACTGAGCTTTCAGAGTAAAGAAAAGAGCAAGCAAAAAGGTTCCAGCCAGCACTACCACAGTACCCCACAAAGCAAACTCACTGCTCCGTGCTGCTCTCCTGCTCACAGCTCCAACCTCTGCATGATGTTTAAGTCAGGACACAACGTAAGAGCACTCAACATTATCTGCCGCTGCTAAGCATGAGATGTTAAATTATAACCTCTTACCTCCAAGTCACAACCCCTGCTGGTGCAAAAGGACTGGAGAAGCCCAAGAACTACTCAACAGCATGCATCTGCTAAGCCTTCATGTTTTCTGTACATTCAGGCGGAGGGAAGAAGGGAGACACGATTCCGGACTTCTTCCGTGGCTATATAATCTCAAGGAAGTGACCTTCGCATTGTTGCTTTAATTACAGATTCAGGAACAAAAGCCTTTCCAGCGTGAGTCAGGGGACACAAGAGGTTGAAACATGATTGTTAAAAACAGAGGCGAGCTGGGAAAGCATTACAATTGGTTTGGGGTTTCTTGTTATTTGTCATATTAACCCCTTTATCATCAAACAGAGCCAAGTAAGAACCAACAGTCACCAACCAAAGGCACAGCACAGGCACCCAGTCCCAGGGCAGTGTGACACTTCACTGTGGGACCACAGGTCCTTGTGCCACAGTAGCCAGCTGAGGACCCCAGTGCCAACAACTCTGTGCTTGCTGGGAGCTGCTGTCATTCACTGGGCTCTCCCACCCTACACATCCCCATCCAGGGATAGAAGAGGCCTTTCTGCTAGCACTTGGCACAGTGCTAAAACTTCAGACACCCCTGCTATAGTGTTTCACTGGATTTCCCAAACCCCTTTCCAAAGCACAGGTCTGCTGCCTCTGATATGGCTTACTGCACATCAGGGAAGGAACCGAGAGCGCAGTTTACACACTTGGCCATCAATCTGAATCTGTCCTAGGGTCAGGGTTGCTCTCCAGGAGTACAATTTGCTGCTCTAGAGGTGCAGGAGTAAAGCACCTACCTGCTGTTCTGCTGCTTCCTTTGTACTCTTTCGTGTGTGCAAAAGACCGAGTTATACTTCATCTCCTGGATTTCTTCCCTGCTGGTGCACCAGTCTACAAGGCTTCACACACAGCTCTGTCTGTCTCAGGCAGAGCACAGGTATCACACAAAGGCACAAAACCTGACCTTTCCTCCCAAAAGAGCATCAAATGTCTATGTAACACAGCTTTTACTGAAAACAGACAAGAAAACCCAAACCAAGAAACCAGAGAACTGTGCACCCAAATCCAGGAGGCTGTAACCCTCAGACAGCTACACAAGAGGCACAAAATCTCAAGTTTACACATGCAGTCACTTCAAAATCTGAAGCACAGGCTTGCTCCTTCTTCACACACATAGCTCAGCATTATTCATTTCCTTTTATGTGACAGGAATACGGGTACCCAAGCTTTTAAATCACACCACTGACTTACACCCTCTGGCTGCATAAATTATGGTAGGAAGATGGATGTCAAGGGAACAACACAGCCCAGGAGCACAGCATCCAATGTGGAAGATATGGGCCAAGGGAAAAATCATAGAATGGTACCAGAGCAGGGATGAACTGTGAACATGCACATGGGAGCAACAACCTATTCCCTTTAGCCGAAAGTTCTTTGGTTATTTCTGCTCCCAACTGAGCAGTCACTATACACAGAGAGGACAGACTGTGAAGATTTTTCTACTCCAATTTTTATAATCCATTGATCTACTTTAATAGAAAAAATTAGGTTCAACACCTGGAACAAACTAACTTGCTTCTATCAGAACAGGAAGCAAGAACCCAGGGGTGAAACATTTAAAAGCAACACCTCAGACACATGGCTCCTGCTTCTCAGAGGTACCCAATCCTCTTGGTCCAGCTCAACTGCCCTAAACAGGAGGCTCTGTGTACTGACTGTCTGAAGTCAGTAGCAGGATCCATTAGGCTGCAGAGAGAGCACTGTTAAAGAGAAGCTGGGCTGCCTCGTCCACGCAATCAAGGAGTACAACCAGCCCTGCTCCCTCACCAGGGGCTACTCTATGAATTACCACCAATCCAGATACCTGCAAAGGGCAGCTCACCCCAGCTACCCAGACACCCGGATGCATTGAGGTGCCAGGTGTCTTGCCCTCCTTGTTTAAGGCAGAGCAACTACCTTTGATCAAATATCCACCTTTTAAATAGCTGCAGACAAAGAGTTTCAGTTGGCTTTCTTTCCAAAGTTACTTTGTGAGAACTAACACTCTCAGTCATCAGACTACAAAAGCTCTCCACATCATGCTCCATATCACAGCTTTCATGAGAAAGCCATAAGGCAGGAGGGTGCCAGGTCAGGTCCAGCCAGCTGGTCCAGACTGCACCAGCAACCTAAGGGGTGGCAGCCAAGACACTTGGGAGTATTTCAGAGCAACAAACTTGCATTTGTCTCCAAAACACAGACTCCAAAGCCCAAAAATAAGATGGAAAATAGACAGTGAGTCATATTTCCTTAGAGAGAAATGACGTGAAGGTTTACCTGGGTGGTGCCAACTTCTGCCCTGCTGGGATAACCACAGGGACAGGAATAGCTGGAGGAGGGGAAGAGTACAGCTCCTAGGAGGACCCAGGGCTTCCAAACAAAGACAGACCTGGGCTGTACGATTCAGCTCTGGGACACAGATAACTTTTCTAAACCAGAAACATTGGAGTTTAAAGGAAATTGAGTGCATCCACAAGAGGTTCCAGCAGCAGGAAGCTGTTGGAGCAGGGAATGTTGAGCAAGAAGAAGTCCCTGCAACTCAGAGGCCACCAGAAGAGCTATGAACTGAAGTCTGGGGTTGGCAGTGCTGCCAAAGAGCACATAACCCCATAGTGAATGCAGGACACCCAGCTCTCTGTATAAGGTGAACAGATGCAATGTGCTTGATATTAGAGAGGAGCTACTCCCACTTTCACTACAGCTTAGCTAACACCGGCTTGCATGCCTGCTAAGTGCACCTGCTCAGCCAGATTCCTGATGGGCTTCATCCACACCATCATACTTACTCTCCCAAAACAACTGTGGCAAACAGACACATCCAGTCTGGTGGCAGCCAAACATCTACAGTCAGCATGATGAGGACCTATTTGCCTTCCTGGAAAGCTTGTTCACCTCCTATTTTCTTCCTATCTACAACCTGTTTTCCCCTCCTATTGCACTTTTGCCTTTTTCCCCCACTACCTGTTTGCTTTCCCACACTTCCTTGGAAGTTTCAGCTCCATTTGGAGTACTGGGGGTTTTGATACACAGGTGAATGGGGGCAAAATGATTAAGTTTTAATTCCCTGGTGTCTCCCCTCTCCTCCCTTGCTTACACAGCCAGTACTTTTCATGCTATGTAAATTCTTGCACCGCCCTCTTCTGCTCTTCCAGCTTCTTTATTCCCATTCTCCTGTCCGTTGCCTTCCTCACCCATGCAAAAGCCAGCAACCTACCTGCACAAGACACCAACAAGCATGGCCTTCTCCACTCTGTCCAGCCCACATCACTCTACATAGAAACCACTGATTCAATGAAAGGTAAAACCAGGATGCTCAGAAAACAGCATATAGTTAGCAGTGGCCACATGGTCTAAGGGCAGCAATTTCTCTGTCACCACTCCCAGCTCTGCTGACACCACATGTTTGCATCCAGCAGTAAGCAGGAAGATGACACCCATCACTGGGACAGCACCTATTCTACATCAAGTGGAAAAGCAACCATGGAAGCATCAGTGCCTTAAATCTGACATTGCTTGGACTGTCAATGATGGCTTTTAAGGGCTAAACCAGCACACTCAAGCTGTCCTCAGCATTTTCATGACCCTCACTATCCCCACCTCTCCTTCCCCAACATACAAAATCAGTGCATGTTTGTATACATGGCAGATAAACCAGCAGGCAAAAGTGTATATGTGTATTTGTGTGTGGGAAGGTATTTAAGCTAATATATTCTAGTACCGATAGCTTTATCCTCTTTGCAGTCTCTGAGACTGAACTGGCCTCCATCTGTACAGGAGATTAGCAGAATTCCTAATCACTAATTATGACTCAGAGGTTTTAAGAGCAACGCAGACTGCACAAGGGTGGCCTGATTTTTAGAAAGTGAGGAGACAGCACAGTGTTATTTTAAGCACATGGACGGTCCATCCATGGCTGCAAAGCACTGCAGTGACTTGCTAAAGTGATGGAGAGCACTCAGAAGGACAAAAAATGAAGTATAGAAAAATCAACACGTGCCTGAAACACTTTCAATTTACCTTTTCATAAGCTTCTTGTCCAAGTCAGAGCTAGTTTGCCAGCCTCAATGCACAAGACCAAACTAGAGATGTATGCAGGCAGGTTCACACAGTGATACCTTTGTACAGGAGTCTGCTTCTGAAAGGCAGCGACATTTGAAATCGAACGTATTTTGTGATCTGTGTCAGATCGAAGAAAAAGAAATATTTATACAGGCCGAAGCAGTTAGTGAATAGGAGGCACTGTTTGAAACTGGCACCGTGACACCCCGAAGGAAATGAGGTGAAGTTCACAGTCTGGTTGTGAAGTTTGTCTGCTAGGGAAGAGGGAGGAGTGGTACAAACCCCGTGGTTTTGTTTGAATTAACTCAAACAGAAAGCGCTATATCATGAGCTCAAATGGAAATATGTCTGGCAGAGAGCTTTGGAAAGCGGCCGTTGCCAGTGCGTAAAGCCACTTTAAGCTGTCAGGATGCATTGCCTGGAGCTGGTCCTGTTCTCTGCTCTGCAAGAGGCTCCCCCAAGCCCCAGCCACAGGAAAGTCTCCACATGCTGTGTTTGGATGTGTTGGGAGTTTCAAGCAGAGCCAAAACACTGTGTGAGCAGTCACAGCACTAGATCATATGCCTCCAAAAGGAAAACAGCTGGATGAAAGCAGTCAGAGCAAAGGTTTCCCAGAGCATCCAGGAATCCATAGGGCTCAAGTTTAAATCTTTGAAGGGGTACATATTCATTGTCCTCTATAAAAGGTCTTTAAGGTGCTCTGGAAAACCCTGACCCATGACAACACCCTAGACACTCTGACCATCACTCAGAGGTGGTGGGCATCACTGCCTGGTGCAGAGGAAGGAAAGCTCTGCCTTGACAACCCTCCACTCATCCTTCATGCTCACCCTCACTTCACCAGCAGCACTTTTCATCACTTTGAAAAGGAAAAGAAAAAAGGCATCTCCAGTTTGCTGTCAGCATTTTTTATAATGAAAAGTCAAGGTGTGGCAGCAGAGGAAACACGGTCCTCACTATCCAAACTATTGAATGTTAGCACCATAGGAAACAGGAGGCAACCACTTCCTCTCTCCCTTCTCCACCCCAGGTACGTATGGGACAGACACACATGCAAAGCTTATTTACTGTGCTTCGTCAGCAGAATTATTTCACTTCACACAGGGGAAATGACCTTTCAGACGTTAAAAAGCACACTGTCCATAAAACCCACAGGAATTCAGTTTATACTTCTAAACCAGATTGTTACCCAAATAACCAGTGCAACTGAATAACTTAATCATAGAGATGCTCCCATACCTGATTTCATATCCTATTAATCACAGTGTGTCATCGTATTCTGCAGGGAGTTTGGGGACTGTTTGCCTGGTTTCTCTTTTTCACTTTGCATTAAGCAGACTGACTGACAAGCATCTTAACCGTGATACTAAAGCATTTACTTGACCAGGTTTTAATTTATACGAGGTTAGCTGCATTATTAAATAGACTTTGATGCAATGTTTCATTCATGCTTAAAGCACAGGGGGTAATGAGGACTGACTGTGTTGTGGGATGTAGAGGTGAAAACTGGTATTCACACCTCACGGGAAGAGATGAACCAGGATGTGGCAGTGTTGACGTCCCAGTTAAAGTCAGGCCAGTGGTAATAAGTCACTAAATACAGGATAGATGTCGATGCTGAAAGGTTTTGGCTTTGCCGCAGCTTATTAACGTCATTTATACAAGTTTCACTTTCTGTTTTAGTGCTCCATAATTAAATATAAGACATGTGGCCTATAAAACCAGCATGTGGAGAGCCCTGCCAACAGCTTTATTTTGGAAGACTATCAGGACACCCAGAAGTGCTGCCTGTCCCACCGTGGGCAACCAGAGGGGCTCTGGGAAGATTCCCTAGTGCCCAGCTGGCTGGTCAGAGCACCATGTTCCAGGTCTCCACAACAAAATGCAGCCCTTGCTCCTTTCCCTCATAGGAAATGGGTACCCCTTCATGAAGGCTTCTGTGCTGATTCTTACCTAGGATTCTTTCCAAGCCCAAATAACTCATCTTGACTTGCTGCAGTTAGAAAGAAGATCTGTGCCAGCTTTTCCATCAGCTGTCTCTGCAAGTATCTGTTTATTCCAGGACAGGCTTTCAGATGCTTTCTGCTATGGACAAAGCAATGTTCCCTGGCATACAACCCAAGTGCTCACAGAGTATAAATTCACATACTGTACAACCCCCCCTCCCCTCGCATGGGTTCAGAGGTTATTCCAGTGTGAAAGGGGACGCCCCGTCAGCACTCTGGCTCATAATGACTCCAGATGACTAGGCTCCAAGCAAATAGGACATCCCTTCTCTTTTGGCAGAAGAGACAGATGATGGCAAGCATCCTGGAGCAGAAACCAGCTTGGCTTGCTGGGCTGGGACTCAAGTCCCTGAATCAGTGATCAGGTGAAACAACAGCCAGAAAGACCTTGGAAGGTTTCCTACACACATGCTATAAGCAAGATGACTACAGAGAAGGTGACTGACAAAGGCTGGTTTGTTCTTGCTGGGTTGGGGTTTTTGTACTTAAAGCTGCTAAGGCAGGTAAAGGTTTTATGCCAGCAGAGAGGATTTCAGCATGCCCTGGCCAGGCGGCTGTGCCCATGTGACAACCTCTGCACCTGCAGGTTTCAAACACATAGGCAAGAGCCCTGCATAGAAGCATGAAGGTGTCGTTGGCTTCTCCATGCTGGGATTCAAGTTCAGCCTCCCATGAGGCTAGCAAGCACTTTATGTATGAGACCAGAAACCCTCACCACCACAATAACAAACACTGCTGCCCAGGGAAGGAATCCTACTGGCTTCCCTTTCACCACAATAATGTGCTGATGATTAGAGAGAGACCTGCTGGCAGTGTCCAGCTCACCTGAAAATAGCCACTGACCCACAGAACATGAACAACAAACATGGATCAAATAGAACTGAAGCCTCCAGGGCTGAGCAACAGCTCAAGTGCTGTCACCTCAGTTTTCCCTGCATGTCCCTTGCATGTAGCTCAGTGACAAAGTTCCCAATTCATTATACTGTGTACAGCACAGGGAGGGCAAAAGCGTAACTTTAAACTAAAGGGCCTTTATATACAACATGTGGCACTTATCATAACTGGAATAGGAATGGGAAGGAATTGAAGAAATATGAACATTCTTGGTGAAGCCAAAGTGGGAAAGGACTTTGTTAAGCACCTGTCAAGGTGCCAATATTAATAAAAACACAAGGCAAGAACATGCTTTCATGTGGCCGCATTAACTATACGGCTTGTATCAAAAATCTAAGACAACAAATATCAGCCCTGGCAAATAAGAGAGTATTGTTAATCCACATTACAGACAAAGAACAGGGGAACAGAGAAGGAAGACAATTTGCCCAAGGTAATATAGGATCTATGGTAATGATATGACACAAAAATCTCACGTCCAAGATCACAGCCTAGTCCCACAGACACTGCAACCTCTACTTCCTTGGAGAAACAGCCCCATGGAGAGCTCTGCACTGCAATGTTTTGCTCCTGCAATGCCGCAGGTAAACAAGTGTAACACAGCATGGCTCAGAGTACATCCCTGTATGCAGGGGTCATCCAGCTGCTGTCTCTACATGCTCCCATGGCTTGAGGTGTTTAAAAAATAAATGAAAAAGAAAAACAGTGTTTCATTCAACCTCTTACACTGCTCCCATATCTAAACAGAGCAGTGCTGAGTGCCCAGTCCTGCTCTCACCAGACTCACTCAGAATTTACTCAGTTTAACAGCAAAGAACCAGGATTTGAGCTCAACAAGCAGTGTGTTTGAAGGAAGCACTACAGGGAGTTTTTTCACTGTCTCCCATTCGTACACCCCGAATTACCACCATGAAATTCTTGATGTTAAAATGTGAGAGTCACCTTGCTCCTGCCTGGTTTCTTTTCTCAGGGATAATCCTTGGAGCAGTGACTGTGAAGCAACAGGTACTTAATGTCCCACCACTGCATGCCCCCAGCAGCATGGCTGGGCTGTCCTCATGGCTGTGACAAGCTGTGGGCAGGAGAGCAGGGAAGGGGACTCCTTGCCCACTACCCTTGCTCAAGGGCAATATGGAAGGATGACAGAGGGACCAGTCCTTTCTTTTTACCCATTTTCGCATCCCCACATAAGGATACAGACACAAGTCAGTGATGCTTCTCATAAAGAAGACGAAACAGATTAATTTGTTAACACCCACTAGGAAACAATAAGTTTGGGCAGAGCTACAGTCACATTCTGTTTTGAAAAAACCTCTTTTCACTTTGAGCCAACCATCAGAGAATCACGGTTAAACAGGCCAGGTACAGCTGCTGTCAGAGCTGGTCCTTACCTAGCCATTATTCCAGCCCTGGAGGGATGGGTTTTGCCTCCGTAGGGATGCTACATGGGGCAAAGGCAGTCCAAGCTCCATGTTATTCAGATGAATGGAGTCCAAAAATAATACCCACACCATACAGATGTAGCTGGATTTTATTTATAGAGAAGGAGCCAGGGCTGCATCTGACATTTATTCAGGAATACAGGCAGGGAGCAATGATGCCTGTATTCCTGCATTCCCTAAGTACATAAAAACCATATTGCTTAAGTGACACATGTATCACAAAGTGTTTACATCCGTCGTCTGTACAAGATGCCAATGTGTATTCGAGCACTTGGAAGCACTTCTATCACTATAAAGCTGTTCTCCTGCTCCTGGGCATACCCTAAAGCTAAATAGCAACAGATCCCTTTGGGATTAAATAGGCACAGATGTCCCTTTAGCATGACTTTCCCATGAAAGTTACAGCCTGATGGTTCTGGTGAGCTGTTTGCTATGAGCTGTGTCATTCTCTGTATTGCAACACACCAGGGAGAGGGGAGAAGCAGCCTTTATTCAACATAATCTAGTAACCACGCAGGCCAACACTGAGACCAGGCACACATTGCCAGTGTGCATGTGAGACAAAAATAAACAGACACACAAAAATAAGTAACTGCCAGCAAAAACACACTCCAAAAACAGTGACACCACCCTAACTGCAACTGGATACCACAGTAACTGCAAGTACCGGGCTGTATTTTCTGCTTGTAGGAAAGGGGAGCCCCCCAACTGTTTCAGGACCCATTGCAGCCTCCCCTCAAATAGCAAACATTTTGCAATGCAAAGTCCTACCACATTACAGTCAGCCACTATTCAGCGAGACAAACACAAACGAGCAGCAGAAAAGCTACCGCGAATCTCTCCCTTGGCAGCATCATGCTCTGGATACCCGATGGCAGCATAGGCTGAGAGCTGATCTCCCAGATCACAAGCACAAGGATGGTGACAGCAGAAAAGGAGCTTCAAGGGACAGTTGGCTGAAGGAACACTTATAAACTGGCTGATAAGACACATTTAGAATAGACAGCCTCTCCCCCAAACCTTAATATTCAAGGCAGACACACAGCACTGGCTGTTTGAAGGCAGTTGCTTAACTGCTGTTTGAAAGCATTGCTGTCTGAAGCAACAAATTGTTGTTTGAAAGCTGATGCTGAACATCAGCTCAGACTGTAACCTGCCAGTCCCCTGTCTCAGCAGGGATGTGCAAGCTGGGCTCTGCCTCAACAGATGCTGTTTACTTCACCCAGGCTGTGCGCACTGAGGAATCACACAGGTGAGTGAGCAGCATCCAAGCTGGAGCAGTCCCCAGGGTGTTTTACCTGGTACACATCTTGGAGGCCGCACCACGCTCGCAGGGTTTGCCGGCATGCCCGCAGCCGGTGAGCGGACCACCTCCTCAGCGCTGCCACCGTCGCCGTCCAAACGAAGCGGCTGCCGCTGAAGAGCACATCCTCCATCCCGCACATGAACACCGAAGCCATGAGCTGCTCCGCTGGGGACACAATCCTCGTCCCAGCTGGCTCCCGCTCTCTCCTTCAAACGCCTGACATGAGGGCAGCCCGGCTTTATACGGCGGGAGGAGGGCAGGGGTGTTGCGCAGAGCCAAGGTCAAGCCTTAAAACAAACTCCTCTTTCACAGCGCTTCCTGGGCAGATTCCCAGCCATACCCCCGGCCAGCGGCGCCTGAAGGGGAGCCAGCGGCTGCAGTAGCTCAGCCCTACCAGCGGCTCATACAGCAGCCTTGTCCTTCTTAGCAGCTTATATAAAGCTCTGTTAAGCTCCAGTAGCTAACACTATGTTCTCTAATTAAATTTTAACCCTTTTCCCAACAACAGCCCCGCTTAAACGCTGCAGGAGCGAACCGCTCGCCGTCAAGAGCCGCCGTTAACCGCTGCTGTTCACCACCGCCGCACGCCAGCGGGCTGGGCAGGAGCCGCTTCCGCCGCTCGCGCCTAACGCACTGCCTGCCCCCGACACCTCATTACCTGCCAGAGAGGGAACAGCGCTGTCATCGCTTTGCCCCAGCTGATCCCTGCTCAAGTTATACGCTAGGAATCCTGTACTTGAGAAGAGCACCTCTGGGAGCCAGCAAGCGGGGAAAACAGGAATTAAAACAGCACCAGAACACCCCTGCTCTAACTTCTCTTCCAGCTTGGGCTGTGGCAGATGCCCGCAGCACAGCGCACACCTCCCCATTGGTTAACACCCCCAACACCAGCTGAAGAGATGGTTTTGCTCTACTCTCAAACTAACTCCACTAGTGCAGCACTTGCTGCGTGAGGAAAGCAAAGCTGGTTGTGATAGCTGAGCTCTTCACAAATAGCCCACAGCAAATAAACACTGAAATAATAGCCCACAAGAGACGGCAGCCTTGCCTCAGTAGCTGGTTGAAAATTAAGTGGCACCTTGCCGTTCTGGGGCTTAAACTGTTAATGCCACCAAGCCGCACCTTTGTGAGCTCTGTCCTATTAAAAGCTAAGGGAAGGTGGAAATCAAAGGGCAATTAATCTTTTTAAGACCGCCTTCCCCCAGAGGATTTGACACTTCCTAAGACTTTTGGGACAGGAGCTGCACATGGCACCATCAGCATCTTGCTGAAGAAACTACTCAAAGAGCAGATTTTTGGCTAAATCCATCAGTGACACCAACCTGTAAAAGTAATCTCTCCTGTGCAATGAAATGAATGGAAAGGGGGCAGGAACAGCCTGCATAAAGGCTGCATGGGAGAGCTAAATCCCATGAGAGCATCACTGGTACTGCTTCCCAAAGGGCACTGCCTGCAAACAGCCTCTAAATCAGAGCTACAGCAGCCCTGTCCCAAAGGCTCTTCACAAGAGAAAAACACCCTGCATGCTCCTAGCACAGTACAAGTATTCACAAAACCCATTTCATTCCATATTTATCAACCTCCTTTGTACTGCAAGAGCCTCATGCACATTGAGCTTCTGTGTCATAGTTGGAATGATTAACTCTGTAGACAGATGCCTGCTTTAGACAGGATTTGGACCTGTGTGTCTCCAAGCATCACACTCTTTCCTTTTATGCATAGCAAAGCAAAAGCAGCTCTGCTCCTCCTGGTGCTGGTATCTGTTGCCTATGCTGCTGCCAGGGAGTTTAAATCTCTCTGAGACACAGGGAAAACAACTATCTCAGATGTTACTAGAAGTTGTTACAGAGTGAGGCAGTGCAGGAAGATACAGCTTGTTATAACAAAAGGCAAGCAAAGACTTGGGCTCTCCTTTGAAATCCAGCATCCATATACCCACCCCAAGAGTTTTATCGCCCCTTTAAACACTGTCTTTGAGTCTGTGGCCAACAAGGACATCTTCCTCCTCCTGTTGTGTTGCCCAGCATCACTGTTGCGTGATGTGACTAACATCAGCACAAACGTACAAACTGGAAAAAGTTTCCATCTCCCACTGAGAGAGAGCGGTGACAAATATCTACAGAGAGTTATTCCAATAGCCTAAGCCAGTGCTTGCGCCAGGCTTGGCAGCGGGTAGTTGCCATTCCCTCAGATAGCACTATTTTGGAGAGGAACGGGCCAGGAAAATCTGCAGTGGCATTTGTGCATTATGGTCAAGTCATACCCAAATTTAAACAGATAAAAAAAGAAAATCCAATTTTCAATTTCCATTTCTGAAAGAAAAGAAAAGGAGCTTTGTATTTAAAGAAACAGTGCAGGGAATGGCCCCGTCCTGAGCCAGGAAAATCCAGCCAACCCACTACGTAAGGTTTAAATGCCTCTGCTCTGTGCCTGCTGCCCTCAGTGCTTTTTTGTTTTCCATATCACCTAACTAGATTGAAAATAAAGGATGATGAAGATTCTCTCCCTTAACACAGCACAAAGGATTGTTTTTTAATTGTTTTATGATCCATGGTATCCTTAAATTGAATGAACACATTTTGCAGTTATTCTTTATGCTTCAGAAGTTAACTGCATGCCTGAAGGATGGCCTCAGATGGTTCCATCTCAGAAGGCAGAGCCATATGTACTCAGGCCCTCCCTCCTCAGTACTCCTAACCACTTTAACCCATCAATATTTCCCTGAGCTTGTGCAGCCTTTATGCTCTTACAGTAAAGTTACAGCTCCACATGTAAGCTAGAGCAAAGCAAGAACCTTTTCCCCACCTTTACTTAGGGTACACGGACTTCAAGTCTAGTCACATAATTAAAAGCTTCACACACATCTTGTCATTCCTTCTGCAGATGAAGTAGGTAATGAAATAAATAACAAGCAAGTACTACCTAGACTTCACGTTCCCACTTTACACAAGTACTTGAGGCAGAACAATGAGTGCACACCATAGTGCACAGTCCCGTGAACATGGGGCACAGCATTGAACACCCAAAGAAGAAAGGAAATAAAGTTTATGATGCACAGAGCAGCTACATGCCCTAGAATAATTTTGATGGTTTAATATGCAGTTGATGGATTACTCAGTCAAATCAATCTTTATTTTTTATTGACTTCCACTTTCAGAGCCTGATTGCAAGTGGGTTAATTTGAAATAGCTAAATAATATCCAGGCTCCTTAGAGTCAGAATAGAGATCACAAAATTCCTACTGGAAAGTCAGTAGGATAGCCAGACAGCTTCCAAAGATGGTAGTATCCAGATCTCTATTCTATGGAGGGGAGAGGGAAGGGGGAGATAGACGTCTCGGAAAAGGTCTTTGTAGATTGATGTACTGCTTTCGAGGGAACACAAGAGACAGCTACTGCAAATCTATTTGATGTGCAGTCACATGAACAACAGGGCATTCATTTCTGGTAAGGAATAAACCTACAGAACAAGGAATCTAAGGAGAAAATCACTTAAAAAGAAGACAGAAAACGTGATGTGTGGCAGATTCATGCTTTCCCTTACATTATTGATTGTAGTTCCAGAATAATGAGTATCAGAAAGATAACAAAGATTTGCTACCAACACAATAGGAAAAGAGGATCCCAAGTGGATTCTCAGGCTTCCTTGTATGTTATCTTCTGTGCCAAAATGTACAGAACAACGCTTAGCAGAATTTCTGCTTTTCTTTTCAAAGTAGTTCATATGAAGTTCACATGAACATCGAATTCATCTACCTGTGAGACCAGAGCACAAGAGCATCAAACTTCTCTTACATCTACAAAGCAGTATCATCCCTAGATGTGACTTTTGATTAGACATATAGGAAAAAGAACACAAACACAAGGTCCCTAGTGGCAGGTAATGAAATTAAGGCTTTGATCATTTTTTGGTCTCTGAACCTTCAACAGTAGAAGGTGAGTTGTTGTGCAGATGCACAAAAGGCATAATTACATGCGGTAGCAGATGTCTGTTCTAGCCGGTGCTTTAAACCACACTTTAATCATAATTTGTTCTCGTATATTGGCCACACATGATTGCAGCCAGTGCTCATATTATTCTATAGAGCAAGCAGTAAAGTTCAGTGAAGACTAAAAAAAAAACCCAGTGATTCAGCCTTCACAAGGTGATGAGAAACAATGCTCTTTCATGGCACTCACCCATTTAGGAGTCTGCTGTTACCTCAATTCCAAGGGTTCAAATCCTCAAGTCCTGATGGATTGTCCCATAGCATATCATTGAGGTCCATGCCAGGACCCAAAAGCCTGGGGTAATACCATGTCCACTGAATTCCCACCAGAAACAAGCTGAAGTCCTGTGTCCTCCTTCTACACTGATGTTTCTCCTCTCTGCACAAATCTGTGTGCAAATTTTCATCAGAATTGTCCCATTTTGCTCTAGTTCAAGCCAACAGCGCATGATTACACTGCTTTGAAAAATACAGTTTCAAAAATAACCAAAGGTGCTCATTTATAGGAGTTTTCATGAGCATGAACAACAGGATTACTTGGGAATTAGGACTTTCTCAGACAATGCTGAAGCTGCATAGCTCCCTAACACTTTTCTTTAATTCCTGTCATGAAGCTAGCCTGTCAAGCAGTGAGTATTAATGCAATTAACCCCAAATTAAGATGGAGTGACTTCTCAACATTCAGTTTTGCTACACTCTGGCCCTTAATTACCAACTTAAAGATAAAGGGAAATATAATCATCATGTGCCCTCTCTTTGATATGGTAACCTCTTGGTACATAAGATGCTTAAAAAGCAGCACCAGTGCATAGGATAAGTCTGTTAATCCAACCTTCCCTGATCAAGGGCTTCTGAAGCACAACTCAACTTCTCATAAAAGGTGTTAGCACACCAATTAGGTTCTTTGAGATTATAGGGGAAAAAACACCACAAGATGTTTATGAACTGCTTTAATCCTTTCTATTAGCACAAATTTGGGGGGAACCCTTAGAAATAAGCCTACACAAAGATTTATTTACTGCTGTTCGTATTGTCCAACTTCAACTTATAAAGCACATTAAATTGCATGAAAAGGCCATAACACTCTCCTTTAAGGCTAACAACAGTGTCTGATGGAGGTATCTGAGCCGCTCCCCAGGTGCTGCACCAGGGATTTACATTCCCACCTTTTGCCACTGAACTGCTCCTATGTCAAGTGACTGATCTATCTGGCAGCCACAACTATACCCAAATAATACACAGCTACAAAGGGAGGCTTCAGTACCTGGTACTCTCCTCTCTGGATAAGGCACAGCCTTGAATAAGCTTATTTAACAGCAGCTTTACATACTTCTTAATGAGGTGCTGACGTTTTTTCTTCTCTCTGAGAGCTTGAGCTGTACATATATTGCTCTACACTAATGATATAAACATATCACCGTGACAGATAAACACATCTTTAAAGATGAACAGCCGCTGTGCCAGAAACATGAATTTCCCACAGTCTGTATCCCATAGTAAACTAATTAGCACTTCACATCACAAATGAAGTGTCACTGCCTTTTAACTTTATAAATGATTAAACAGCTTGTAGCCCAATTCCTTGAATGGCAAACTTTCATACCTGCTATACCTAGAACAGCAAAATCAGGTCAGGTTCAAAACAAGTAGTGTATGCTCCAGTTTCACAAGTCAGGGTTTATCATCTTTCACTATCACCATCTGAACATGTCACCCAGTTTTTGTAACACAAATGTAGCTCCTCCAGTACCTTATGGCTAGTGCATCAGGGATATAATTTGGCACAGCTCTGCTGGCTTCAGTGAAACCCCACATGTCCATACACATATAATCAGGTGAGAATGTAGTTCAAGCAGTCTACGTGCTATCTGGCAGCGGTGAGCACAACTTCTAATGCATGTCCCTATTTAACATATACCTATATGCAAATTGTATTCAAGTTTGTATACATGTATTTCTAAGTCTTTAGAAGTCTATAGCCTTGAAAAGTCTGTTTGCACAGAAAAGATGCATAATAAGGGAAACCACCACCCCAGTATTCTGCTTCAGAGTCCACAGATGCTCTCAGACATATGCACCATCTCTCAGTGGCACAGGTGATGGCATGCTGAGGACCTGCAGGAAGGTTGCCACCTAGCCAGATACCAGCACTGCTGCGTGCAGATCTCTAGGCACGTAGACCTGCCCCAGGGACACAGTACAGCAGGTCAGGATGGCTGTAGGATTAATGTGACACTGCCTTCCCTGTGTGAGCCTGGAGAGGCACCCTCCTCTTCCCTGCTTCATGGGAAGGGCTTCCTTCTCAGGGAAAGCTTCATCAAGAGGGAGTTACCACTGGTGACATGGGAAATCATCCTGCACTCAGTGCTACTCCCGAGTCACATCTGCAGGAAATGAGGGATCAAACAAGCACAGGGTGGAAACCCGGGGCATCCTTAGAGAAAGTGACACCACCACCACCTAACCCAGCATGGGCTTCACCCAGAGCACACTGTGAGCAGGGCGGTGGTTGTGCTGCTGGAGGAAATGACTCTCACTGTGCCACCCTGCTACTACCAGGCCCTTGCAGAGGGAGGCACCCCTGACCTACGCATTTGGACCATCTTCCCAAGGAGCACCCACAGCTCCCAAGGAGCACACGTGATGGCACGGAGGAGAGACTGTGGCCACCTCTGGAAGCAGCAGCAGGATTCCTCTCCAAGCTGCTGGTTTTGCCTCCCTAGTATCCAGAACTGTAGTGGGGTCACTTGCCCACATGCTTCCTAAATTCCAGTATCCAACCCATGGAGATGGTTCCCAAACCTGCAAAGAGCTACTATGGAAATGATGCTGAGACCCTGCAGAACAAAGGGACAAGCAGCTGTCACACACCATGAAAATAAATGATAGGAAAAGACAAAACCACTTTTGCCCTCTACACCTGAGGGTACAGGTAGACCTGATTCCTCTACCTCCCCCAAACTGGCAGGGGACTAACAAAGTGCACAAAGTACTTTTAGGATCCTAGTTCTAAAGGCAAAGTTATAAAAGCTTCTGTGCACTGACACATTACAATAGTTTGACCATTCTGACCATATGTTCACCTCTCATGCCCAAATATTCAGGTCAGTCAGCACAGTCTCCTCCAGCTTGGACCTGCCACAGCAGCTTGAAGCAATGCCACATGCCTCCTTGCTGTCTGCATTTTAGTAGTGGATGTCACTCTTCCTGTCCATCACATTACTGCAGCCATGAAGTGCTTCAGGGTCTTATCAGAGGAGCGGCAGGTTTAAAGTCTGAAGGACCAAGGGCCTGGAGCTCCAGGCAGGGTAACAGGTCCCAGCCGCACCAGTTTGTCCTGTGCTTCCCATAGCCCCAGTAGTAGGAGGGTTTCTTCCCTGGCACTGCTGACCAGTCACTTAGGCACCACACAGGTACCAAACCTGTTCAGTTTCCCTCAGGCACTGGTCCACCATGGATGCTGGCATTACCATGGCCAAAAATGGGGCAGCATTTCCTGCATTTTGTATTGGTAAAGAGTATTGAAGGGAGCCTGAAGAAGACAGGTAATTACTTTTGGATGAAGTATTTCATGGTAGATATAAATACGTGAGGAACATGAAAGTCCAGGGCTGCCCCAGCTTTATGATTATTTTATAGCCCCATTAATCTATGGCAAATGGGGTAGAATTACTACATAACCTAAATACTGGGCAGAGATCTACAACACTGTAAGAGGAAGCATAAATGAGATCGTAAAGTTTCAGCATTTCGCATGATATATATGGCCACAAAGACAAAAATAACAACCCAAACCTATCAGTCTCCTGACAAGAATCTTTTAAAGAGTGAGAATAAATGATGTCTATTATAATTATATCCTCAGTGCATTCATTCTCTCAGGATGAGTAACCCAGGATGCGGTAGCCTCCACAAAAATCATGACTCATGACTCAAAGCAATGCTCTGCCCTTGATTAGATTTTATGGGTCATGCGTAGCCCAGGAAAGGTGTACATCCAGGAAAGGACTTGTCCTTCAATATGTACATATTCAGATAACAGAGTTACTGCATCCTATCAATCATGAATCAAGAGATCACCTTGGACACCTTGGTGCTGCTCCCTGCCACCAGTTTCAGACCATAAAACAAGCAGGGCAGGATTCATTTCTGTGCGCATTCAGTATGTGGCACACCAGAACACCAATACAGGTACAAGTTTTTCATCAAAATTTATATTTAAAGTAACTGAGCTTTCATCCCCATTGCTGCTAGTTGGCAGACGGCAGCAGGGATGAGGGCAGCAGCATGGCACAGGCAGTCAATGCACTCTCAGAGCCACAGTACTCGCCTCACTTCCAGACCACCAGCATGCAGCCCCACCACTGTGGCATGCTCAGGGAAGAGAATGGTCCTGTGGCCACTTCTATCTGGGACTTGATCCAACCTCAAGTCAACAGGTCTTGTTGCACCTAGGTGAGCTCAGTTCAGAGCCTTTTGAGGCAGAGCCATGCATTTTCCCAGCCAATTTTTGCAGAGGGAAAGTCACAAACCAGTGGAAAGAGACAGCACCAGTAAATAGAAGAAGCAAGCAGAAATTGGTACTGTAAATCTGCATACAAGTTACTGTAGATCTATATAACAAGTTGCCAGCGCTCTTGGTGCTATGGACTGATGTTTTCTGAGAACACAGGCCTGATGCAACTGTGCTCCCTGAGCTAGGAAGCAGAAAGCCATCATTTCACAATGCATCATCTGTTGCTAAAGCAATTAGTGCCTCATTTTACTATTAAAGTACCTGTAGAGCGCACATTTACCAGCTCTGGACAAATAATTAGGAGCTAACCATCTAGAATTTGAAAGAAAGCAAATCAGTATGTTTTGTTGTTACGCCAGAGCAGATGGGCTCTGGTATAAGCATTTCTTGAAGGTGAACCTTAGTGCTAAATGTCTGACCATGGAAAAGGAGTCAAGCAGCATCACAGCATTTCCTCACAGCGAGACCACATTGTTTATACAGGGCAACAAACATTGCTACAAGTGAGACCAAAGCTTTCCAAAGCACATGAGTTTTTTCTGTGCAGAAAGCAGGTGTGTGTCCAATAGCACAGGGTACAAGGAGTAGCTGAACCAAAGGAGAAGGAAAAAGAGCAGCCATTGAAAGGATGCTTTTATCCTCAGAAGGCCTCCAAAATAAACAAGCAGCATGCCATGGGCTTGATCCAAAGCCCATAGAAATCAATGGAAGGACTCCAACTCATGCAGTGAGGCCGGGCATGCCACAAGGGCTCCACGCGCTGCCCCACCAACAGGCTGACCCCCAGCAGCGACTCTTCACCACCTTGCCCTGCAGATCCTCCTGCCATTGCTCAGTTTTCCCCTTGGCCCCAGCAGGCATTTTGTGATCATTTGCTACTCAAGTCACCCAAAATGGTTAAAAAATACAAATATTTTAATATCACATAGATTTTATTTCCTACCCAAATCTGGGAGTATGGGAATGTGGGAGGGTCATGAGTCAATCACCTATGCAGGGTCCACAAGATCTGTCTCTGCATCAAAAGCCTTAACCATAACTCTGCTCTGTACTTAATCACAGAATCAACCAGGTTGGAAAAAGCCTTTAAGATCAAGTCCAACCATTACCCCAGGACTGCAAGTCCACCACCAAACCATGTCACTAAGGGCCCCATTATCACTGTGTTTGAGTGCTTCTAGGGACGGCAATTCCACCACTTCATGAGATGCCTTCCTGCGCCACTACACAGACCAGTCCTCCCCTAGCTGCCCGCTTTGATTTGCCTTGAAGTTTTCAGCATTTGGAGAAGAAATATGCACTGATCCTACAGAGAATGAAGTTCATCCTTCCAAGAAAGACAGCCCCAGTTCCGACAACACGGATCTTGCATGTTCCAGCTGAGCAGAGCCCCTCCAAGAGCAAAAGGTCCCTCCCTTTTTAAAACTAAGAGCACCGAGAGAAAGGCCTGACCCAGCAGTGGCTCTATCAGATGGGGTGGGAGCAGTAGTGTCAGAAACACAAACAATGGGAAAGGAAGCGGGGAGGGAAGGGCGGAGGGGACAGTGTGATGGGCAATGGTGGCTGCAGCCTCAGCTGCCGACTCAGCAGGACCTCTCCCCTCCAACAAGCTCCCATGCAGGTGTTGGACACGGAGCCTTGCCCCTGCCAGGGGAGGTTTCCCCACATCTCACCCCTTTCCTCCAGATGTGTGTGGCACAGCACCAGGGTCACTCCTCAGCACATCTGCAGCCACAGCAGGCAAAGCTATGCAACCCCTTATCTCAGTATATGCAGAGGGTGAGGATATGGGTGCAGAGAGGTGGTTACCCCAGCCCACTACCAAACCAGAGCACTTGTTTTGTAGCTTACTGGGAAGAACAGGAGCAAAGAGGCAATGGCAGAAAGGGAGAGTGGACTTCACCAAATAGCTGTTGATAGCACAGACTGTTGAAAGCTTTTAAATATAGTTTAGATGCAGTGTTTTGGTCTGTTTTTTAACCCCTTTAAACTTTACCCTCGTCACCTTGGCAGAGGGAGAAGCAGAACAGACACACTGGAGGCAGTGCTTTACCCTGGACAGGCTCCCCACAGTTTTCTCATCTCTTCTGGCCATCCTGCAACAGCTTAACTCCCCAATGGGGGTAAACCTGAGACCATTCATACGCTTAAAAATGTTAGTCCTGCTATAATGGGCACAAATGAGAATTCAGCATTTGTTAACAATTATCCTAGGCAGTAACTTCAATCTCCCCTTTTACTTCAAATGGAAACAACGCAGTAACTGAGTAGTACCTGTTGGCAGGGAAAGTTTTAAATAGATGGACAGGAGTGGCTGAAATGGCTTCCTAAAAGAAAAATTCTCCTTGTTTTTATATTTCCTCATTCTTTGGGATACAAAGCAGGCCTGCAAACTGCCCTTGCCATTATCAGAGCTGTGATTCAATCAGTGTTTCATGGTCCTAATTAGTGGGTATTTGTTTTCATGGGCATGATTCCTCATTTGCCAAGACTGCAAAATTATAGTGCATTTTTTCCCCATCCTCCTTGGAGAGGACATTATGAGAGCTCAGCCAGGGAAAGGAAGCCATTTAGAGCAGGAAGAGGATGCTTGGAAACAGAGCTGGAGTGCTCATATTAGGCCCTTTCTGAGGTCAGATGATCAAATTGACAACTTTAAAAAATAGCTGCGATCCTCATTGAGGTTAATGGGCAAAACTGCAGCACATAAAGCCCTTTGCCTGCCTGTGTCAGCAGGTCGTGCCATCCTGCCTCTGCTCCTGGACAATGCTTCCCAGAAGTCCTGCTCCCATCCTGTGCATGTGGTTGGAAAGGGAGAGGGGAGATCAAGCCAGGGAAGGCAGAGCACCTGGTCCTTCTCTTGCTCCAGTTCTACATCAGGAGGAAGGAGGAAGAGTTCCAGCTACTGCTGCCTGGGCTCTGCTACACCTTGTTGCATTGCCTCTTGTCCCATAGACCCATTTCTTAAGTCACAGAAGGAACAGAGGGGCCAAACCTCCTTCTCCTTACACACACCTGCCCCATTCAGCACAGAACACCGCCTATTACAGCGTATCAGGTGGTTCAACCAGGTCCTGCCCCATCTTTAGCATCCACCAAAGCTGAAATTGCTGTATGCCTTTTGCCCCCTATATCCTAAACTTTTTATTCATTCCTTAGGAAGGCAAACAAGGATATTTGGGCCAGAGTGGGGAAGGAGGATTGGAGGAACTGTCAGGAGATATGTAGTAGCTTTAGGGTGGGATAAACTCTAGGATTAGTGTCTTGGGGGTAAAGAAAGCACAGCTGCAGGCTGAAAGGGGCTCCAATGTACCATAGGCTGCCTGTACAGAATAACAACTCTGATTAGGGGCACACATGGGGGGGATGGTTTCTCCCCCCACAACCCTGTGCTTCCAACCTCTCCCCATGCACTAACTGGCCCTGGCAGGACACAGGCATCTGCCCCTTCTGCACAGAGACAGCAAGGCCCTTTAGCACACACATCACAGAACACAACTCATTCCTAGGATCCAGACAGAAATTGCAAGGGGAAGTTAAATTCAGGGATTCAAAAACAAATCTGGTGGATTCTACATTTCCATATCCTCTGGGAGTTAAAGAAGAAGTTACATACAATAAATATCCTTTACCCTTTCTCCTGCTGATGGTTAAATCAAACAAAAGCCTCCACAAGAACACAGCAGCCACTGGAATACAACTCCTGTTTCTGTATTGCTAAATTATGCATTGGCCTTACAGCAGGTAAAATTGTAGCACAGCACCATCTGTTTCTCAATATGCTCGCTGCCAGCTACCATAGCAGGGATTTACTCACATATCCCTTTCCATGTTCAGTTGAGCTGATGGGCAGAGCCTGTCATCGGAGAAAGAGATGTGTCACCTGCCCACTGCACATTTGGGATATACCCTACTGAAAAGTGGGGACGGATCATTTCTTTCCTGACACACAGGGTAGGCTCACAGTGCCAGCTCTAGTGAATAGCCCTTGATGATGCTGCATCCTTAAAATACTGTGGGAGATAGCACATTTTCCAGCTGTTTGTGCCTTATGCCAGAGCACATTTATATCAGCAATTTCATTTCTACTCCAAGGGTTACTGCAAGTTCTTCCATTGTGACAGAGAACGGGGGAGGAGAAAAGCAGCCAACATTCCCACATTTTTAGATTGAAATTTAAGGCACTTGTATACAAGTGCACATGAAAGTCTCAGTCGTTAATCAGGCAGCCTCCAACTTCTTGTGCCTTTTGGTTTCAAGCAGATCTCAAATAGCAACCAAAGCACAGGGAGCTCAGTACAGAGCAGACCCTGAACAGTCCCCAGGGGGTTTGATGGGTACCCATGCCCAGTGATGGGGGTACAGAGCCCTGCCAGTGCTCAGCTGAGGATGCTGCTCCCCCTTGGCTGGGTATGGAGCTAAACCCACACACTGACTTGCCCCATATTCCTGCTCCTCTGCTGCAAGAGCAGCTGCTGGGGCTCTGTGCTCTGCAAGGGCAGCAAAGCCCACCACAATGCTGGCTGCAGGGATGAATACTTTCAGTCTATGGTGTTCTTGGTACAGGCTGCAACACCTGGCCCAAGGCCGGGCAGCATCCCCACATGGTTAAGACTCCGTCCCCACAACATCCATGGTGGATATTGCATCCAAATGAATGCCTGACCCATAGCCAGCCCAGCATCAGGGACTGCACCAGGAGCTGGTCTGCCACTAGCAACACCCAAGCAAAGTAAGTCTGGGAGAAACGTTTGAATACCCTTCATACTCGGTCACCTCTGATCTGAGCTCCCCAGAGCACCTCCACCAACCTCACGAACACACATCCCCAACTCAAAACACAAGGAGAGCCACTCATGCTCTCAACTTGTCAGCTCAAACCCCAAGTTTCTCTCACCTGAGACTCAGGAGACAGGTACTTGCGGAACCGAAAGCTGCCTGCAAGCCTTATCCCCTGCCACACGCCATAAACCCCTCTCCCTAACTCCGTATCCAGACGCTCCAACCTCAACTCTGTTCTTCTGCAAAGCCTCCTCTATGGGTCCACCGCTGGTCGGAGGCTGCTGGCCACGCACCGCGGCTCCTGAGCTGGTGGCTGGAGGCAGGGGAATTCCTGCAGCGCTGGAGAACAGACCAAGCACCTCCCAGGGTGCCTGGGACAAGAGAGTGCCTGTCAGGAGACCAAAGCAATGAGCAAACTGGTTCAGCCTGTTGCTGAAGGCCAGCTCGGCGCAGGAGGTGTTTAAGTCATGTGTCTGCTCCTGCCTCAGCTTGGAAAGAAATTAAAACAAAGAAAGTGGTTTCGTAGGATTTAAGACTTTCACCCAACGATTTCAAAAGGGATATTTGATCACCAAAAGAACAAAACAGGAGCCAGAACTTCAGTGCCAAAGTCGTAACAAAACAAGCTCTTCCTCCTCCTCCCAGACTTTCCTTTACGTAAGTGCAGCTCCTCTTCCACAGCCATAGGTTTAATGTTCAGAGTCACGAGTGGGGAGTCTTGTTTCTACTTCTCTCCTGTCTATTCTCATTCATTACCCAGGCGATAAGGAATCGAGACAATCAGCATCACTTTACAAATGATTAGCCCAGAAGTCCCAGCTTCCCATGGAAGGAAAAGTATGGATCCATGGATGTTTCAGGAAAGTTTCATCTGATCTCAAAGTACAACCTGTGATACCTTTCTTATGCCCTGAATATCTCTGTTCACACAGTTACAGGTTTCAGCAGCTGTTTTGTTATATATGGGATGTACCATACAAATGCATCAAAACACACAGCAACTGATGAGCCAGTGCTGTGCCAAGGGAAAGGCTGACTGATCCCAAGCTGAGCCAGCCTGGCTGCAGTGCCTATCAGAAAACACAGAAGTCACTAGCTCACCCATGGCTGCAGGGCTCCCCTCAACTCCATCAGAAACATGCTTCAGCTCTGCAGGTTGCTCAATGAGCTCAGACTTCAGGTCACTCTTCCTCATTTACCCCAATAAAATGACTTCCTAGGGAGAAATCAAGCTCTTTGTTGTCTCATTCTTCACCGCTGCAGCCCTGTCAGTGTCCGTGCTTACTGCATTTCAACTGCCACAGCCCTCCAGTACAGAACTGTTACTATTTAGGGAGAAATTCACCTACTTCATTGCACATCCCTAGAGGATAAGTGTAAAATCAGCACCCCCAAAGGAGCTGCTGGCATGCTCACAGCATCCGGGGTGCTCAACTCAGGGATTCTGACATTCCTGATTTTAAACATCTTAAAGCATCTCTGTGTGAGCACGCCTCTAGTATGCTACTGGATTGCTTCCTAGAAGAAGCCTTACTTCACACCTGTAGTTCTGCCTTTCTTATCCTCACTTTTACACACCACATATGGATTTCATTCTTCTCATGGGATAGAACAACCTCCCTGCCCAGGCCTGCTAATAGCAGATGGCAGCATGACTCCCTGTTGATGTTCATAGTGCCCCCCTTTCCAGTAGCTCCAGCTGCTTCATGCCTTAGTTCATTACAGATGCAAAGCCAACCTTGCTTAACATCTTTTAGGTTCATCTCTGCATAATCCTTCCCTCTATTAGGCTAATGAATGAAGTGTTTCCAAGGAACAGAAATATACATGTTACCTAATTACAGGAGTCAGGCTGAAGCAGATCCTTTAAACAAACACATCCTGACTAAGCTCTTCTAACCATGCTTACCCAATCTTCTCCTCTCTACCCCCTGGGCATCCTCAACAATCAGTTCCTCAAAGCAGCAGCACTTTGCTGCTGCAGGACCGGTCTATCAATGGCCTAGGGCACCGGTGCCTGTTTCAAGCCTGCTCTCATGCGGGAATCCATCCAATTCACCTCCTGGGTGAATTTTACTACAATGCCCGTCCTGCATTCACAAACCTGCTCTTCAGAAAAGTCAACTCTAGCATTAAAACCATCCAACACCACTGAGATCTTGTGCTCTCTTTGGCTTCCCTCCACAGCAGGCTGCAGCAGATGTTGCTTACAGTTTTGGGTACCTTCACATGTAACACTCAAGTCCAGAGGAACTGCACAACACACCTGATCTCAGAAACACAGCCTCATGTCAGAAACTGCATTTTGAATCTTTGTGATCATGACAATGATAGCAGCTGTTGGACAGGACTTGCATCAGTTTCTACCCTCCCCAACCATGTACACACCACAACCATTACAATATATAAACAAAGAAATACACAATTAAAAAAGCCCATCTAAAGTACCTCTTCCTCATGGAAACAAAGCAAAATGTTCCCCAGTGCTCGTATGGCATGGCTGGCATGGAGAGATGCCAGCATACTTTTGTACCAGCAGCTTGTCCCATAGGGCAGTGCGGTTGAGGGGAGGATGGAGACAGCCCCAGCAAGGGCTCTCACCACCAGGCACATGTGTCACGCACTGGTTCACTCCTGGTTCATGTGGGCCCATCAGCTCACTCCTGAAGCTGTTAAAAACCACCCTACAGTTTTATTACACAGACAGAAATCTGGTGCAGAAATCTGCCATTCACCTGAGCCAGCAGTTCCTTCCCAGGGTCAGTCCCCAGCAGCACTGCAGTTCAGTCCAGTAAGTGCAGGATAATGGAAGCAACAGCTCCACTACCAGTGGAAAGGCAGAGGTTTGGTACCACACCTCAACAACCACCTTCCACCCCCTGTGGTGGGTATACTCTTCAGAAGAGCAAAATTTATCTCCCCTGGCTTAACAGGCACTAATTGGCCTGCAACCACATTCCTACCAGGAAGACAGAACATCGTCAGGTGGCGACTGAAAGGATTACACTTATGATCACTGATTTGAGGCTGTGAACGGCGAGCCGTGATTTATCGTGGGCAGCGGCTCACTAGAGGGCAGCCGGCACACGGCTCGGCTCCACCACCCAGCCCTCTACAAGGGAGAACCTCGTTCTGCAGCCTTAGAGGGCTCAAACGAACATACAAACAGCACCGTGGGATCTGCACAAGTGCTGATGTGGTCAGGGAGAACTAAAACAACCCCACCTTATTAACCCCATGCTCTGTATGTGGTGTGGCTCAGACGCAGGCTTGGGCTCTTTAACAGAAGCACATACCTCGCTGCCAGTGCCTGACTGCTCAAACCAGACCACCAGCCCCAATATTCAACCCCAGTTTTGATGCTTTTCCCCACAAATGTGCTAATACCCAGTGAGTAACACAGGTTTTTTTAGCAAAAGCTCCAAATTTGTCCCCACAACCCCAGGAGACAGAAGCATTAAGTTATTCAGCTACCTACAAAGATAAAAAAAGAACCCCCAGCAATTCATAATACAGTTGATATTTGTTTTCTTGCATACCCCAGGCAAATATAAATTGATGAAACAGCAGCACTAACAGCCACATACCCCTATTCGCAGGAATAGGGAATACCCACATGGGAATACCTACAACCTTACCTGCTAAGATCCTTCATGCCAGCTAGAAACAATGAGAATCTAACCCCATTGCTGGGAGATTTACCCTGTATTTTAAGTACTAATTCTCTTAGCAGGGTGTAATTGCCTTAGTATGGCAATAATCTATTATCCTGTTAGGAAACTCCATGGGAATAGAGATTTAAGGTACATAGTGTAAGTTCTCACCAGGCTTTAGTAACCTCCAGTGGGACTGATTTGCTTATATCAACAGATAAATAAATCGAATGCTCCCAATGGACCCTTTTCTAATAGCATGTTATTTATGCAGGGACCAGGAACCTGATCCAAAGCACATCAGAGACTTTCTGTGCTGGATCAGGCCCTCTAATACCAACAGATGGTTCTGCAGGGGCTCGAACCCAGCACAGCTCCACAGATGAGCCTAGCTCACCTCAGCAATGACTATCCTTCAATCAGTTCTCCTCAATGCTTTAACTGACCAAATTCAGTTTTATTATTGCTAAGAGCCTACACAGAGTGAAACCTAACAGATGAAAACTGCTGTCAGACTGGAAAAGAACATAATTTAAAATACACCACAAAAGAAAATCGATTTTCACAAAGAGGATTATTTTCCTCCTTATTTTATAACCTGCTTTCAGCAATTCAAGGCCACCATGCTCCCAATTCCACACCTAAGTCAGAACCCAAATGTCTCCTTGTACTTAAACAATGAAATATGCCATATCCAAGAAATTCCCCGTGAGATATCCATCCTTTCCACAGTCCACAGCCACTACATAATTGATGCTTCCCTGCTTTATGGATTTCCAGAACATGTTGGCAAGCTGGAATTTGTTTCGTACACATTTTTTTCCAGTCTGTCTCTTAATCCACCTGAAACCATAGCAAGATGAGAGGACAGAGGTCAGCCTTGACTCTGTTATTGGAAAGTGAGCCCAGCGGAATCACACTGTGGGAAAGGGTTCACAGGGCAGCACACAAAATCACTGCTCAAGACATCTGCAGTGGCTTCAATACTTGAACAGAATGAAAAATTACCCCTTTTCTGGGATTGCCTGCTATTATTTCACCTCTCCTTGAACAGGGATTTTCAACCCTATACACACCTAGGTATAGCTAAGAAATGAGAGACCAAGCCAGTTTGAATTAGAGACCATCCTATCACCTTATAAGCAATGCCCACTCCTTTCATTTTATTATATTCTCTAACTCCAGTAATTCAGCAGCACCTATTGGTTTTGAAAGAACTGACAAAGCCGAGCAAGCAGGATGCGGCGGCAGCCAGGAATAACTGCTGAGCAAAAGGGCTAAGAAAATACTAAACTCACTTAATCACTGAAAGATCAGAGCAAGAACCCATGTCTTCCCCTGCTTGAATGGCAAAGTTCCCATCAGTTTAGAGAGACTACTTAAAAATAACTCGTTCCAGTGGAATTCTAGGGAAGTCTGGATACAAAAAGAAACCCAGCCCACATTGTGCAGAGGCTCGAAGATTATTCCAGTTTATTCCAAAAGACAATTTTATATCTAAAGTACATTATTGGGGGTGTTGTTGGTTTTATTTTGGTTTGTTTTCCCCACTAAAACCACTATATGGCAGAATCCCAGTGGTTTCATGCCCAGTAGAACACCACAGGCATGGCTAAGGCTGACACAGGACAGTGGTGTCAGGGACCCATCAAGGAGCCAAATTCCCTACCAGCAGCATACAGGCTCACCCCCTTCACCAGCAAGAGGATGCAAGGCCACAGCTGAAGGTTATGGCAATGTTATTTCACATGTTCTAGATGGGCTTTCCAGAAACCTCCTGACTCCCCAAACATGGACCACTGTGCAAAGCCTCCCAAGGACAGCACAGCCTTCTCCCTTCTGTGACACAGCAAAACCTTCCCATCCTCTCTTCAGAACAGGACTGTATTCTACTATCTAAAAACCAGAAGCAAAAAGGAACAGTGTATGGGGAAGGGATTAGTGTTAGAAATTAATTAACACATAATGCCCAAACAAATGAGTTTCTTCCCAATTTATTCACTCCATCCCAGAGAGAGAATATCCTTCTTATCAGAGCAGCAAAGAAAGCGAGGACAAGTCTAATGAAAAGACATGCTGGGCTTCCGAGAGTTGTTATTTTTAACTAATTCTCCCTTTTTATTCCACATTATTTTAATTAAAGGGTTTGAGATCGTGCTAAGAGCCCAATCTTGCACCAGCACTAATCTGCAGTGCCCTGCAAGGCAACAAGGATCCTGGCTCAAGCTGCTGGGCGCAATTTCTAAAGAGGCTGTTCTGATACACAGCACAATTTGAAGTCTTTGCTGTGTTACCTCAGGAGAGGAAAAACCCATGTTCCTGCAGAGCTGTGACTGCTGTATTTGTCATGTAGCATTATATTCTCCAAATGACGTTTTCTAACCAGGCACAGAACAAACACGCAACAACGGGGAGATTAAGACAACTCTTGTTTTCTTCTGTTACATGAGACATCCAGAGTTTGGGTTGGGTTTTAGGTTAAATTTTGTTGTTGTATTTTTTGGGTTTTGTTTGGCTTGTTTCTTTCTTTAAGGAAAAACAAAAGGGGAAAGCACTGAATTTGTATCTGCACAGGATAAGCATCCTGCATCAGCTGGGGATCTACAGAACAGTGACATGTATGTGCAGACTTGACACCTTTTGAAGATGTCACATCCTTGCTGCTCCCAGGGTGCACAAAGCAGAGCCCACAGGGACATGCTGGTACCCCAGTAGTAAAAGAACAGGTTTTCATTTCACAACAGACAGGAAAGCTCAGCAGGCAGGGCTGTCATCTGCAGGACAGGCAACAGTGCCATTTCTGAGAAAGGACCGTATAATCTGGAGACAGATAAACATCCTCTGTGCACTCAGCAGAAAGTGCAGTGTTAGAGGCAGCCCCTCCTCAGGGCAGTGTCTTTCTGGCAATGGGGAGACACACAAGGGTATCAGCTGTGTGCAGGCTGTTCAGAGCTCTTCTCCCTATGTCTCATCATGTATGAAGGAAACAAGGGTCCTGAGGTTCCAGTCTCCATCAGTTGTCACACACCAGCCAGAAAGGGGCCACAAGAGCTCCCACTAACACCAGCCACATCAGCAGTGAGCAAATTACATAGAGCAACCCCTATCTAAAAAAATCAGCAAGGGAAGGGTGTGCAAACAGCAGCTGGGCAGGAGGAGCTCAGGGTCCTGCAGGCATCCATTTCTAAACTCTTATCTCCTGCCAGCACAGCAAGATTTAATGTGGAGAGCCAGAACGGCTGCCCTGGGAAACCTCCTGCTCAGAGGTACCCACTTGTATTTATGAGCTGTTACTTTCCATGCAAGCTGAGAAGTTATCAGGGTGAGCACTGGGCCAGACCCAGGCTCAGCAAGGACAAAGCAGAGGCTGCAGCAGCATTCCCAGATAACCTGGATCAGTAGAACCAGTCCTTGACAGTGGAAGAAAACTGGACTTGAGTGATTTCAAGTGATTTTTCTCACTTGCCACTGCCTCCCCATTGCTCTTGCTTTCATCTGTTTTTTCTATCCAGAAGCCACCTTCTAAACATAGTGTTGTCCTGCTCCTTTACAGTTAAAAAAAGCTCACCACAAACCCAAGATTTGGGCTTAGCAAAGATTTAGTGATGAGAAGCTGTGCCTAAAAGCCATGCTGCACTTCAGAGAAAGCAGGGGCTTGCTTGTGCGAGGATGGCAGTAGGGTTCCTCCCCAACAGACATCCATATGTACCCCCATGGACAGTCCAGTTTGCAGTAGCAGGGTACCAAACACCCACAGTTACTGGGGCAAAGGAAGGAAAAGACCTGACATGGGAGTGCAGAGGTTCATCTGGCAGCATCCTCTACATGTAGTTTCCACAGCATCAGGCATTTTAGGAACAGAGATGCTCTCCTCTCCAAAAAGAGATCGTGACAGTTTCGCTTCTCCATCTCTGCACAAGCCAAATTAATCCCTGATGCAATCCCATGGGGCTCCTGGTCCTTATAGTTCTCCAACAAGCAGGGCTGGCAAGTCTTCAGCCCCTGAAAGCCTTCAGGACCCTTGGCAGCACGCTGAGGGCTTGCACTGCCACAGCCTGGGTGCAAGGGGCAGGAGGACCTTGCTGGAGAAACAAGATGACAGCACACAGCACCCTATGCCTCCGCTAAGGAGTCTCCATCTGAGACTTCTGTCTTCAACTTGAATCCTGATAAGTTACAATGGTTTTAGGCAGCAATCACTAATCCTATATGAGGAGACCTTGGTGACAGCAGCAGTGAGTCACCCTCCATGCATACAAGACCCCAATTTCTTTCAGTCCCCTTTCCAAGATTTGAATCAAAACAGTCTCATTTCTTCTCTCTTCACTTCAGCCTACAGCTCACAAGTTTGCTCTTTTCCCCCTTTTCCTTTGGGGAAGGCCACATACCAGCTTGGGCTGTAGGTTTAAGCAGCAGCTGGGAGGTATGAAGGAACATGGTTTCTGTAATTACTGGTCTGACCCATCTCTGTGCCCTGAATCACATTTCTGAGCCACTCTTTACAAGTCTTGTCCTGCACAGCTACAGTTGAATTCAGCATGAGAAAACATCTATTCCCTCCACCACCTGTCAATGTTTATTGTCTTTTAGTATGAACCATTATACACAGCATGATCTAGAAGATCACAAGTAGGAACAGATACATGATAAAAGGCAAAGTGCATGTAAAGAACAAAATTTCAGCCACGGGATATGTATGAAGCTCAGTGCCCTTTTGCAAACAAATGGCAAAAGACCAGGATCTTGGAGAAATAAACTCAACACAGCTTAAACTGAAGGGCAGGTGAGAAGAGGAAGCAGCCTCTCCAGCAGCGTGTTAGTTAACCGTATCACTTACAAATGCAGATGTGGACAATCCTGTTAAGCAGGCTCAAAGCTGGTCTCAGTGCAGTTCACTGAAGCTCCAGGAATTTGCCCTCAAAACTTTCCTTCTAGTACCAATCAATGTCTACACTTGGAGATCATAAAAAGAAACTAATAGATAAAATTAGCATTTTAAATCTCCCCTTTAAGTTGCCCACAGGGAATCACATAATTAGGGGATGAAAGATAAAGCTTTGTCTGGCATTGACTGCATAAAGAAGAGAGAAATGCATTATCAAGTTACCATCATTTGGGCTTCTTTCCATTTGCCTTCTGAGGTTCGTATCTCCAGGATCTCCTCAGCTGCTCTGAAAGCTACAGACCTACCATAGGCAGAGCAGCTATTGCAATACCCAGACTCCAGGAGTTTACAATTTAAGATGTAAGAAGAGAACACATACACAGAGGGTCACAAGCTTTTAAGAGCTGTAAACATCAGGGAGATCATGGTTCCCCATCATTACCAGGGAGGGCTGGAGCTGCAGCAGCATCTAAAAACCCCATGCACATGCAGTAAGGGCGTATAAAAACCCATTCTTGGGCACAAACCAACCACTAAATGACAGGGGTCAGGATAAAAGCTTCCTCTAAGGAATGGCTAACCCATAGTTGTTCTGAATCAAGATCCAACCGGCAACTGGCTCTTGGCCCTTCAAATTACTTCCATCTGTCTTTGCCCATACTGATAGCCAAGCTTCTGGCATAAACAAAACCCTTACAACCAAACATCTCTCTATCCATGCTCCACCATACTTTTCCTGCAGGGAAGAGCAGTTTTCTGTGCTGCTCTCTAGCTCTGCAGGGAAGCTTAAATGGTCCTGCCTGATTTTTCCAGCATGGAAAAGGATGGGGGCAGTTGTCCTCCAACATAATCTTTCTTCTTGTTATAGGTGAAGAAGTTAAGGGATGGCTCTTCCATGTGTCTTATCAGTTTCCCTAACAGACAGAGACCATGCCCCACACCTAAACTTGCAGCAGCTATCCAGCACCTAGGAAAGTCCCAGGCATTCTCCATCTAGGAGCTGCTTGCAGCCCATCTCATCTGTTGTCATCCCATTGGAGAGGCGATCTTTGTCCCCAAGACCTCCCAGTACACAGCAAGGACTCTTGCTGTGTGTTTTAAAGCATTCAGCCAGATCCAGAACAAGAAGAGAGCCTGATTTGCTCCAGGATGGTAATCCTGGAGTGCTGGACATGACACATACAGGGTTGAACTACACAGTGATACTCAGTTTAAATGCTCTGTGAGGACAATTCTCATTATACTGGATTAGAGGTGGTATATTTTGCAAATGAGTTGTTATAAGAAGAACCATATTCAACAGCAGCTTCTTTTAACAAAGCTATCAAAAAATAAACACTTTCCTTCCCCATTTGCTGGTTCAACCATGAGCTGCCCTGCATAAATGGAGAGGTGTAACATGGAGGGACATTGACATTGCAATTCATATCCCAGTGGCTAGTAACTGGTTTGTAGATTGTCCATTTGCCATTCTTCCTGCAGCACGTCCTGCAGTATTTGACCTACAGCAAGCCAAGGCAGAAATAACCCTTTCTACAAATGTAGATGTACTTAGCTTCAGCATATGAAAGTCAGAGTGCACTTTGAAGCCAACATACCAAGCCAGAACAGAAATCACTTCTTGTTTCAAAGCTAGATCATAAATAATATTCCATCACTAGGCAGACCTTCTCATGGACCCCACTCCCTCCTCACAGAGCAACTGAAGCACAGACCAGTGCCCTGACTTGACACAAAAGCATGTTTCAGAGCTGGGAGCAGAGCTACACCTCAGCCCACGGCCCCAGTCACAGCTACATCACCTCCTCCAAGCAGTTCACTGCACTGCACTAAGAGTAGCATGTGAAGAATAAAGCCTGCAGTGCTCCTGCTTTTGCAGGTTGTTTCACTGCTGTTACTGTGTGCTCCAATTGCTGCTGGAAAGAGACTTCTGATGCAGACTCTAGGTTCATTTCACAATCCAGCTAATAATTGTATTTCATTTCTCAGACTATTAGCACATAATGGAGCAGCAGCAGCTTGGGCTCCTGCTGTCTGGGAAGAGAAGTTTGTGCCAAGGGGTAAGTGCATTGCCTTGGGTCAGCTGGTCCCTCTGAATCCCACAGCACACCATCCTGGGAGCAGGAATAACCCTGCTCTGCCCCAAGCAGGAACTGGAGCTTCCAGTTGCTTTTCTAAAGAAGAAAGGAAAAAAGTATCCCTGTGTTTCCCAGCACTTTCTCCCCCTTCTGTAGTTCTCCCAAATAACAAAGCCACTTAAATGAGATGAGCACACACGGAGAACAAGTTAATTAATGGTCTCAGCCTAAATTGGTGAAATCAGCATGCCTTAAGCAATGATTTAGCACTTCAGTACTCTGCACTGCCAGACTTTCTCCTCCCAAGTGATCCTTAATCCCCATACTAACACTTAGCTCCCTGCTGAGGAGCTACTTCCAAAAGTCAAGCTTTTGGGGGATTTTGTTCTCAAGTTAGAAGCATCTCAGCTTCCTCACTGACCTTACAGCAGGCTGCAGAGCTGGGCAGGAGCCAGCACAGCACTCTGATAGCAAAGGGATAAATGAGTGCTCAGACCAACAGATAAACAGGAGAGCATGCGGGAGATGAGTCTCCAATCCCATTGAGACCAGTGAAGTGCCTCATTTTTGAGGTAACGAAATTTCCACTGATGCAGGTTTAAAACAAATTCCTTCCTGCTAAAGCCTACCTTGATTATGCTTCATCCAGCTGACATCCTCTCTTACAAGATATATTGTCTCATCTTACATGAAACAAGAGGACAAAGAAGGGAGGGTTGGGAAAGTGGCAAACATTTCTCAGAGCTACACAGTTATGTTTACCCAGCACTCACATTCCAATTTGCAGCAATTGCTGTACCTGAGCATGTGTACCTGGGGCAGACTGATGACAACTCCGAAGACCTGAAAGCCAGTCATTGTCATGGTGAACATCATTTCCACAGAGCCAAGCCCAGTCTAGGCACAGGGCAGCAGGGAGGGAGATTGGGGTCAGGAGCAGGGAAAGGACTGGAGCTCAGCCAGACCATGCTCAGGCCATCAGGAGGTGAGCTCCTTTCCCTCTTCCACAAGACCCAGGTGGTTCCTGGACATGCCAGCCCAGCTTCTCACCAGATGAGGAAGAAGCAAACCAAGGCTCTCCCCACATACCCATTCCCATTTGCTCACTTCGTCCTCGGGAAGAGCAGCACGAGCAGCACGCCCCTGTTCTTTGCCCAGCTGCAATACAACCCATCCTCACTGGGACACAACCAGTTAAAGCGCTGGGTCAATGAAGGGACATGGTGACAGCAAACCCCAAGCAATGTAACACAGCATTTTGGTACTGACTAAAGAAAGCCATATAAGTAGTTATGTACAGAAAGCGACTCCAGCACTCACAGTTTTTATCTGGTTGAGATAAATTTTTGCTTCCCCAAGAGGATTAAAGCAACAAAGAGGGAACACAAAGGGAGAAGTGGGAGGACTGCAGCAGCATGAGGGAGGTGAGAAACCAGGGGCTCCTGCCTTTGATGTTTGGAGGATCACATCCTTGCAATTACTCTGTCAAGGGCTCTGCTATGTCACTGGTAAATAAATCATCCAAGGAAATTAACTGTGCAAGGAGCTTGCACCACAAGTCACAGCAGGTAAAAATGGTAACAGGGAAATCAAAGCATTTCAAACAGAGGAAAATCTCCAAAATACTGGGAAAACAAAGTAACATATATTTCACATGATTTCTCTAGCAAATACAAAACCTGGCTAGGTGCCTGCACAGGAAGGATAATAGAGGCTTTAGGTTTATCTACTGTTCGTTGGGAAATGAAGCCATCAGTTAATCACAGGCGCTCTACTGGAGATACAGAGAAGATGAACTTAGAAATTGTCTTCTTCATTCTACAAGGAAGAATCTGGCACTTGGTTTTCTTGAGATTCCTGTCCTGATGCAGCATTAAAAACTACACAATGAGCTAATTTTCCTTCATCACAAATATACATATGTTAGTTCTTCTTCCCCTCCCCTGTTATCACAATAAGACGATCCATAACACAGGATTACACAGAATTTCATAGCCCACTGTGTTTCAGAGTGATCCAAAATGCCATGCCAAGTACTTAATGATAATCAGTTTAGTCAAGTTTCCTACTATGGCTGATGCTCATTTCATAGATGAGCAAGCAGATCCATGCAAAGATGAAGACACTTAGCAAGGATCACTGGGGATAGGAGCAGCCAGGGCTTGCACCTACCCTATTCAACCACAGCTCCAACACAAAATACCCCAAAACCCACTGAGCAAGCCAAGCATAGGAAACACCACTGGCACAGGCAATGCTTCCAAGTGGATGGGATAGAGCAGGGGTAGGGCACTGTTTGCCCATGAACATTTTCTTCCATCTCCCTGTTCCCTTCTGCTCTCATTCAGTCTCTCCATGCTCTGCCAAGTCTAATTTCCTCTTAGCTGCTTGCCCTAAGCACCACCCTCATCCCTCCCTCAGTGTGCTCCCAGCTCGGAGGTGCAGCTCCAGAAATGCTTTCTAAATGCCTGCTTTGCAATTCAGAACATCCTTAAACTCCTCCATCAGCTCAGTATTTGCCTGTAATCCCCTTTGGATGTGAAGTGTTTATACAGTATTACTTGCAAGATTTAACTCAAAGATGATTAATTTGGTTCTGTAATTTTTGGCTTCATTTTGATTTCAAGGCAGCAACAGAAAGCCTGGCTTTTAGCATCTTATGGACTTTGCCCTGAATGAAAGCACTTACGAATTTGACAAACAGATACACAGCTCTGAAGAGGACTCAGCTTTTTAAAATACAAAAAAGCTCCCCTTTTATCGCTGTTTTGTTTAAACCCACCTAGCAATGGTGGGAGCACAGGTTCTGCTATCACATTCAGAATAGATGTATTGTTTATTCCAGAATTCAGCCCATCCCACTTGCAAGAATTCAAAGCCCAGAGCTAGAGGAGAGTGAATTGAAATGAGAACAATAAAAGCTGTAGCACCCATCAACATGAGCAAGCACACCACATGTGCTTCTCCTTTACACTACCTGATGCTCTAACCCATACAACCAAATGCTTCTCCAGACCCACACAGGCAAACAGCCCACATTATGTGCCATGGCAGTGAAGGGACCAAGCTTAGCCCAGGCTGCTGTAAATGCAGTACCTATCTACTCCAGTTGCAAAGTATCTGCTTTAATACAAAAAGTGCTATATCTCCTTGTATTTTATGATTAAGCAAGCATCAGTAACAATTTCAATCTTGACTGCTAAATACATTTTTGCTCAAGCCAGACACAGCAAACGCAACGTATTTTCCTCAGTCTTTCCAGGTTAAGTGGTTTTGTCTTTCAAAACTCTGGACTTCTTCCTTTTATATCCCTGATATGACAAAGCAGGAAAGCAGGAACAAAACTAACAGGAGGTTGTTTCAGTTTTGCTTGGTAACTTTGATGTTCTTGTGCTTTCAAGCAGTTAACTCTGCTTTCTGCTGGTTCTAATTTAAGTCAACAAAAGCTTTATTTACTGGCAGAGGCTGTTCATACCATGCAATAGAAACAGTTCCTCTCATTTAAATTTTGCTAATTGACCTTCTAATCATTCAAGCTATGCTTTTCAGTCTTCAGCAGTACCAGTGAGAGCAGAAGTGCTCCAATTTTTGAAGGCAGCCTTCAGCTGCTTGCACATTGAAGCACCTATCATTGCATCTACTGCAGCCCCATCTTTCACCACTCTTTTACTCTTTCCCATGAAAGCTGACACTTAACGAAGCCTCAAGGACCTCAATTTGCCTCTCAGCAAGAACCACCAGACAACGCCTCATCTTCCCTGCAAGAACTGTGTTTGAAACTGCTACACCTTCAAGCACCTCTAATTTCTGAGAGTGATGCAGCACAAGCTGGAGCAGTGATTCTTCCCGCCCACATGACCTCACATAATAAAGTGCTCCTAAAAAGTGATCTATCCTCAGAACAGAGTCAAGAAAACCCTCCCTGGCAGAAGCTTTATTGCTTTCAAAGTCAACACCAGTTACATTTCTGCAGCAGTAAGGAAACATGTTTTCATCTTAGTAATAGATCACAGATTGCTTTACAAACATCAATGAATCCTCATAGACCAAACTCCAACCAAATAATGATCCTTTCAAGAGTCAAAAAGGTAAAATACACCTGACAAGCAAAGCAAAGGCATTCAAGATAACTCCTGTCCTACTGGAAGAGATGGGTGGGAAGCTGTGCAGATTTCTCCAGTCCTTAGCCTAAGATGTGACACAAACCAACTCCCTCACTTTTGTACAGGGTGATCATATTGCACTAGATCCATAGACACAAACAGTATTGCAGCACACCTTTAGTCTTGTGCAATTGCCAGCCAGCACTTGAGGACAAGCACAACAAACACAAAGCAGCCCAGCTGTAGAACACATTAAAAGCTCCAAGACCCTGGGAATGGCCTTGATCAGTTTTCCCCAAAGGGACAACTTTTGCTGCAGAAAATGGATTCATTATTTATAGCAGAAAACAAGGGGGCTCTCTGCAGCTGAGGAAGCCAATTTCAATTTAATGGATACCTTGACATGATGCATTATGTAAGTGGCATCTACATGCACAGCGGCTTCTGTTGCCACCATAAGAAGTTCTCCCTGGTTTCCTGGTTTAAGGAACAAAAGCTTTTCCATTAATTTCAACAGAACCAGAGTCTGAGCTTTAAGTTTTCTATAAGCTTGCTGGGTAACAGCCAAGTTTGCTTCTCTCCACCTGAAGTTCTCAAAGCTCTGCAGGCCACTCCCTCATACCTGGCCACTTTCCAACCAGTGAACATGATTTGATTTTCAGCCATTAACTCCTCACACTGGATGTCCAACATCCTCAGGGTTGCACTCCCATGCTATTACAGGCAGGGCACACACACAGTGATGAAGCACTTTGTCAATGAGTTTAGAAAACCAGGCACCTCAACCTTTCTAGGACTTGACATGAAAGTTCAAGCTGTTCATTTTCCACTAACTTAGTAGGCACCAAGCCATGGCACTTTGCGCACGCTGTGTCACCTCTTGTCATCAACAGTCAGGTTTTTAACACATTGTGGGGAATTCAGATCTTTCCACTGACTTATCACTAAAGAGATACAGCTTTGCTTAAGCACGCCAACTCTCCCCAGGACTGCTGTTCCCGTAGACATCAATTTATATGCCATTCCCTCCTTCACATAGACCTGGGAACCCAAGAACAGTGGTTATTAGAAGGCATTAGATAGTTTGAATAACTTAGAACAGATTTTAGAGTGACTACATGTGGAATTGTTCCTGGAATAGACAGGACAAGCTTGGGGGATTATTCATTTTCCCCTGAAAAACAATAAGTACTATTTCCTAGGAAAAAAATCCTTAAAGATATTTCAAGTCATAATCTTTACAGAAATATCATGAATAGATCAAGTGATGTGGATAAATCTAAATGAATCCAAGAAAAGGTGAAGCCAGAAGCAATGTTCTGATCACTTTGAACACAAGCCTACTAACAGCAACAGGAAGCACTGCACTGATTTGAAGATAAAGCATGACTTGAGATCCTCGCTCTGTAATACATTAACTCCACCAGCAGAGCCCTGGCTATTTACACCAGCCACATACATAGACAGCAGTTGACTTTGTAAGAATCTGTACCACTAGTTCAAACCTAGTCCCTCTATTTTTGCCATTTTCTTGGCTCCTGAGACAAAGCTGGGAACTTGTGTGTCTGTTCAGACATTGCCAGCTCAGACTCTGGGCTGGGTGATCAAGAGCAGTCAACTGATCCCCATGAATGCCTGACCTGACGTTGCTACACTTCTGACAGAACAGCTCAATAAAGCTCAATAGAGGTCCTCAGTAAGGGAACAAGGAAACAAACAGAACATGAAAGCAGAAATCAAAACATAGCTTTAGTATATTGTTTTCAAGTATATGCCACAATTAGGCTAATGCAACAGGAGTGCATTGCAGAACTATGCTCCCCATGAGCACACTCTTTGTGAAGATGATGCTCTGAGCTCACATCTTCATTTTCTGTCCAGAGTGGCTCCATTGTAATCAAGCCACGTACAGGCACAAGGTAACTGCAGTTAGACTCTATGCCTACTTATATTGCCCCAGTAAGAAACATGGGAGATGAATCCAAAGTTTTTCTTCTATTCCTCTTCCAGAGGAAGGGAAGCAAGAAAAGATCCCGCTCCATGTATTGCTTTTCTGCATTACTGTCAGCAACTGCATGGTGAAAGTCCTTTAAAAAATTCCAAGTGTCTATTTCATGAAGCTCTCATCCATCACATAACATTAGAGATACTCAAGGGACTCTGCTTTGGCTTTACCATGCTTTAACATGGAGATTTGCTGCTGCCACCTTCCCTCCATGCCCCCATTTATTTTACAGCCTTGGGTGGCATTACGCTTTGAGGTCCAGCAGCTCCAAGGGTGTTTCTATTGAAAACCACCTTTACTGCAGAAAATTGTTACATGGCCATTTTAAAAATCACTTCTTGAGGAAAACGATGGTGTCAGGCAGTTTGCTAATTTCTTGCTTATTGCATTTGCATGTCTCAGGTCCAAATCCACTGATTCCCCAGGTCTGACCCAGAAAAACACATCCTCTAAGTTCTGGAACACAGAGCATCGAATCGGGGAGGGGAAATAAAATTAAGCAAAACATTCCAAATCCACAGACACTGGCAAAGGATCGGGGGGGGGAAGGACAGGTATGACAATGTCATAGGGAAAAAGACAGGAAATTCTCCATTTTGCCTTACATGGGTAACATTAAAATATACACACACAATTACACAACATTTTCCCCTGGGAAACCCAAACTTATGCCTGGTCTGTACAAGAGGACAGAACAGCTGTGACAGAACAAGCCTGTAATTAGGTCTCCGTTGTGCCATCAACAAATACGGCATTTATGAACATGCATCCCCAGAGATGCGTGTCCCATGCGTACACAGTTGAAAGCTCATGTATCTCCTCTTTACAACCTTAGCTTCTTATGCATTTCATTTTGGGTTTGATTATTAGATGCCCACAAGCACCTATTATGTAGGCTGAAGAAACATGGCACAGCAAATCCCAGCTCTGCGGTCAGACAGGTCCAATAAACCAGGAACAAAGGGAGCCTGCAGCAGCACACAATCTTCATGCCCCTGCTAAGGCATGCACAGATCCAGGAGTGAGGTCTGTGCCAATTCCAGGGAAAAATGGGCACTTGCTTCCCTTGATGCCACACTGAGTATCACATTCCTGCTTCACGGCAACTGTGGAAGAACTTACAATTGCTCTCGCTACAGGGATAAGGTATGAACCTGTTACGACTGCTGAAGATGCAGTATCTATTAAACTGCCTTTTAAAAAGCAAACCAGGCAGGGCTCCTGCAGCGGGTTCTTGGGGATACGAGGTTGTCCTTCAGAGAGGAAAATTAAAGCCTACTCCCCTTTCCAAATCAGAGGGAAGAAAGTACAACTGCTACTGCCAACTGGGGACGGGGCACAGCAGCAAGTGAATGTCATAAACCATCCAAACGAGGGCAGATAGCAGCTGTCTCATGGAGCTTGTGTGGGAGCAGGAGTGGCCAAAACTGGTGCCTGTTAAGCTGCTCATCCAACCAGGCCAGGAGCAAATCCCCCAAACAAGAAAAAGTATTCTGTCCTGAAGTGTTATATCCCCATATGATGCCCAGAAGTCAAGGTGTATGAACAAGTGAAGTCCATTTTCTACAGCTGCAGCATGCTTCTTGTTTCCTACCACCAAGTGAAGTCCATTTTCTACAGCTGCAGCATGCTTCTTGTTTCCTACCACCTTTCCAGCCTATTTATGTGCCAGGGCAAAGGCTCTCAATTATCAGCTAATCAGAGCAGCAATGAGCTTTCTGTCACAATAAACACATCTACCTCTCCTGTAAAATCCCAGCTCCAAGCCTTGTCAACTGCTTATATTCCTTGTGCACCCTACATGAAGTAAAGGGGCTGTTAAATGCTTTCTTAGACATGCCCTACAACCCCAAATCCCCTTTCCCCAAACCCTCCTTGCACTGTTATGTGTACAGACACTGCTCCTAGGCAAGGAGATCTCTAGGAAGGGATGATCTGCTCTTCACATCCAGTGACACATGCCACAGACATCCTCCTGAAACAAAACCCTTTCGGGAAAATCTGTGACTTCACTGCTCTACCCTGCCAGCAGCCCAAGAAACGCAAGCAGAATATTGCTCTTGTTCCTGTCCTTGGCAAAGACCTCCCTGGGAATATATCCTATCTACATGCACTGGGTCGCCATTGCATGGCTATAAACTTTCATATTATGTAAATGCACAGCTAGACATGAAAATATCCACTAATTTTGTGCATGTGTTTGCTTTTGCTCTTCCCTTTACACTCAGCAGCAGTGCAATGGCAATTCAAACACTGTGATTTTGTATTCCTTTCTTGCAAGTGCCTACACTGATTTTAAATAAGGCAGACTTGGCCTGAAAACCGCCCTACAGAAGGTGGGTTTTCTTTGTCTTGGCAGCATAGGAAGCAAAGCAGCTACAAGAAGACCCAGAGGCCACATAGTGATGGGAATGGGGAGGGAATGCAGGGAGTGAAGAGGAAAAGATTAATCTGAAAACACTTCGTGACGGTTTCCAAAACAGAGACACTGAAACAAGGAGGGAAAAGGTAATAGGAGAATGGAGATTGTGAGGAACAAGAAAAGCAAATGGGAAGATTTCAATTGAGTGGATCACTGCAGGAAGGCAGAGCTGCCAAAGAGGCTGTATTCCCACAGCTGTGCTTGCCATGCCCAGCAACAACCACTGGAGCAGCACATGTGCACGAGGATAATAAGGTTGTAACTCACAGAAACATAAGCAAAAGGTAGTTTTCCTGCTCACAGCCACAGCTCCTTGTATAATTCAACAAAGGCACAAGCGCCAGTCTTCCCTCAAAGCAACAGCATCATTTTGAGGGTTATTTTGGAGCTGGCTTAGATATTTTTTAACAGAGAACTATGGATTCATCCGCCTTTTCATGAATGCAGCAGTCCTGAAAGCCAGATAGCTCTGAACAGTTTCAGATTTCACTAAGCAGCTCAGATGAGAGCACCTTGGCACACATCCCTGTGTAACAGCATGAACATGCCTGGAAAGCCTCAAGAATTCATACTCCACTTAATACTATTGGGCATTCAGCAATCAGCTTTCAGAAAGGGAAAGGGACATCAGGGACATCAAAAGATGACAGTCTCCTGCGTAACACAACTACCTGCAAAAGTGGCAGATTTATGGGAACTCCTGGGAACAGACACGCAGTTATTCCTCTATATAGGCATACTCCTGCACACACTTAAGTTCAGTCCCCATGGAGCAGCTGTGCTGTGCATCCTTATCTTGGACACCCCAACAGTAGGTGTTTGCCTGTTAAGAGAAGTTGTCCTTAATCTGAGGTAGTGAAAGATATTGTCAAAGTCCAGGGCTTAATCCTGGCTCAGAGCCTAGATTCATATATCCCCTTTTTAGAAGGGGGGGACCAAAACCACTGCTAATCGGACCTGGGATTGACTGTAACTACAGAGCAGTATTGGACAAGTACCTGCCTGTCAATTCAACAGTGACATGGGAATTCCTCCTCCTCCACCATCTCTGCTATTTGCATTCATGTCATGAAGCACCAATTCACATAAAACTGCTTTACTGCACTAGGATCTGGGGAGCTGCTCCCATCTCACATGGCCATTGTCTCCCCATGGCCAGGTTACACTTCCAGAAGTGCCACAACCCCTAAGCAGAAGCTATGGCTTGCCAGCCTGGAGTCACAGCAGCTACCTCCAAGGCCACTAAAGGAGAGATCAAGTGCCATGCCTCCTGTAACACCTCTTCTCTAGCACTTGTCATCTTCACATGTAATTCTAAGCAAGCAGGAGAGCAGTCCAGAAAGTGCAAGCTCAAATACAGTACTCTGCCTGATGTGATGGCTATGCAAGGAATCCAGGTTTACATGCACAGACTGTCAAAACTAAGGGCAGAAGCAGTAGTTTACACTGCAGAGCCGTGCATGCATTTTAAAAGCACGCAGCCATACTTACATTGGCAATTTTTCTACTTTAAATGAATCTTTATAGAATACAGCTTGGGGGGGGGGTTCGACCTTTCTGCCCAGCTCTTGTTTTAAGCCAGACCCTCCCTGCTCAGAACTTGTTTAATTCCTCATCATTTGCACAGCAAAATGCACCAGATGCCCAAAGCTGTTTCTAGAAGTGGTACCTGAAATCCTTGCACAGACAGGTAGCTGTTTCTCTGGACTGACATCTCAACAAGCAGCCCTGTACTCGTGCAGAGGAGCTCCCCTTACCACCTCCTCCACATGCACCCTTTTCATCCTGCTTGTGTACACAGACAGGAAACAAATTGGGAAGATAAGAATATCCTGGCAGGGGCATTGCCTAGTTTGGTTTTGAAGTATTTCTGTAAGCCAACTGCTTGCTAAGCAATGACAGACTATTTAAATGCTGCTGATTAAAACCACTCAAGACATCATGCCTCTAGAAATACCGACTATGTTTAATTCATGTTACAACTTCTGTTTTTCCCCTTCCCTCAATTCAGCAATTCAGACTGGCTTCCTCCAGCAAGCTAAACACACACAGGATGAAATTCTTGCACCTCCAGAGCATAAGGAAATAGCAATATTCAACCTTTTTCAGAGCAAAGTCTAAGTAAATCAGAGTTTTACCAGGACTTGAAGCCACTTGGATACTTCTGGACATGAGCCAGTTTCTAACTGGGAGTCAACTTGAAAAAACCCATCCCAATACACACAGGACCTTTGAAAGATCAGCTCATGAAGGAGCTGGTACTGACTGCTGTTGGAGATGGGATATTGAGCTACTCAATTCATTCACATCATTTCTACACATCACTAGAGACTTGAAAGTTTTAAGCACCTTCACAGTGACCAAGCCAGAACAGCATTTAATATGGGAAGCACAGAGATCTTATGGTGCACCAATAGAGCAGCACAGAGTTTACAAAAACATATGCATTACAAACTTCTTAAGCCTCACAAGGCAATTGTACTGAGTTCAAGGTACTTGTTGCCTCTCATTCAAGTCACCCGCATGGTTTGTTACCTGGGAAAAGGAATACCTTGCTTTTGACACAGCAATTTCTTGGGAAGCAGAGTGACTCTCACTATTTCTGTCCCACAGGTAAAACGACTCAGATCCATTACCAATGCATGGCCAATAGAGGAACACCCAGTTTGAGGCCCCAACACTCCCTGCCATTGCTCTTCTGAACTTGCCCTCAAACCACCCCACACTTGTTTTATGCAATCTATCATTACATGTATTGAAATGCACTACTTGGTCCCAGGGTAGGAGGCTTGTTGCCTCCTAACCAGCCTCTAACTCCACACCACCAAGGGGAAATGCTTATCAATCTTGCAGAAACGAAGAGGCACAACTACAGCAGCCCTTGATGATCTATGGCTTAGCCCTTACTGTGGGATAGCCCCCATTTCCAATTGCTCTAGCAGCTCAGAATGGTCCTTTAAGGCTTTTTCTTCAGTAACAACATGAATTTAGTCCCAAGATAAGTATATATTTATCCACTGTTTTACAATAGCCTCCCATTTTCCATCACCCAATTTTACTTCAGTAATCTGCAGCAATCTAAGACACAAGTCTAGCTTCACAACAGTTTGACTGAGCGCTGTTGGAAGAGCTGTGTTCCTGCCGCAACAGCAGTTAAAAACGACATCCCTGCACTGAGCCCTCAGTACCATGCAAGACAAGCTTCACACCACTGCTTCCCCTGCTCAAGGTTTGATATGGCTGCACACAAATAACCACCAAATAGATAACTTCCAATGTTTTGGAAGGTGGAAGCTCAAACACCAAAGGCCTCAGACTGGCTCTGACTTGGGCCAGATCCAGGAAATTAACTGGCCAGATAAAGCATTCATGGAGTAACTGGCCTGGAACCTGTGCGACTGTGACATGCACATCATGCCTGTATTACAGCCTCTGACCAGCTTTGAGGTGTCTCATGCAGGTAGAAAAGCAAAACCAGGAGCAGTACAAAGAGCTTCCAGAAATGCTTTGGCAACAGTTGGGAGCCACCGTGCTCTTGCGTTACCTTTAACAAGTCCCTCCCAGTCAGCTCCCTCCCTTCTGCCCACAGCAAATATTATAGCTTTATATTTTCCCTTTAAGCCCACTATTTACTAGGAGCTAATTTAAGGCAATTCATTAGGCTACTCTAACCCAGGCAACAACAAATCCTGCTGTAACTTTCCAAAATGAATTCTTCACTAACACAGTACCGCACCCTTGCAGAAAGTTAATTAAGGATTCTTTTACCTGCTCGCAGAAGATCATGGGGCAGATGCTGTCAGACAGGTTTGCTTTCTGTTATTACCAATTTCAGCAGCAATTCGTCTCTCCTAGTCCCGTTCTGAATATCCGGTATTCACACAAACATATTAAAATGAAATAAAGAGGTTTATTGTAACCACCCAGGCAGCAGCATCGGTTGGGATGGAGCTTGAAGAGAGGACAAGAGAGTTGAGGATGATTTGCTCTTCCTAGATTATGGAGGGCACATGATTCTGAAGCCCCCAGCCCCTCCCAGTATTTGCTTGAGGTTTGCTTTACATGCAGAGCTTCCTGGCGGAATGGTGAGCATGCAGAGCACATTCCTCTGCTAAGTGTCTTCTTCAGAATTTGGGTAAATACCAGCACATTCCGGCCCAGCTCACACAAACTATCTGGATCCTAATCACAGGAACAGGGTTTGAATGAATGGCTATTGCCTTGCTGCCTGGTTTTCACTAAAATCAAGGACACAACTTAACTTGTTTTATCCTCTGCTAATCAATATCATTAAACACTCAGAATGGACAGTAAATTGTTACTCTAAACTGTATTATTTAGAGAGAAAGGGTAGCTGTAACCATGCCAGGAGGTTCTAGACAGTAAAAAAAGCATCCTGTATGTAAAGAACTATGCTTTACAGTAATGATGCCATTGCTAATGTTAGGTTGCTATCATATCAGTACTGAGAAATTACTGGATGGTGGTAAATTTGAATTTAATTTAATCTTCCTGCCTTTCCACATCCTCCCCCTGGACATGAGCATCAGCTGCAGAGGTTGTTTGCTTGAAAGAATTACACACTCAAGTGGCAAATGCAAAGCTTTCAGAACATTTTGTGCTCGAGAAGGGCACAAAGCACCATCAATAAACACCTCTGAATCCTTCCTGCCACTACAGTAGGATGACATACCTACATGCCTTACCCTACACCTTCATTAAGCAGACCATCAAAATATAGCACTGTTTCAAGCAAAAAACAGGGTCGCAGTAAACCCTAAGACACCAGAAACAGTTACACATGGGCAGACACAAGTACAAATGCGTTTCTCACAGCCAAGGCCAGTCACTAGGAATGAGATGCTGAAGCTGCAGAACTGCATGAAATGATGAAGTCCACCCCCTTGGATCCCATCAGTACGTCTGGCCTGAGCTTAAGCTGCTTTAAAGCCTCAGGTCTGCCTTGAACACTCCTGTGCTCACTTTTCAGGCCAACTTCCTGGGGCCTGGCAAGGATTTTTATCTGAAGAATTCCTGAACATGGAGGCACCCCAAAGCAGGCTTTATCTGCTTTCCCCGCTTTCTGTGCTATCACTCCTTATATCACCCTATATTGAGCAGTACACTCCTGCCTGTAGGTTAGCACCAGACATTTGCTGTGGTGTTTCTTTGCCCTGCTGTGTGTAAACCCCCTCTTTGATGTTTATTTACAGACCTGGCCCATGTTGTGAAGTGCCACTTGACTCAGAACTGCAGCCCTCAGAATCATTTACTATGGAGTTAGGGTTACAAAAGCCAGCTCACATGAGACCACTGAAACAAGCAAGTATTTCAAGCAAGTCTTTCCAACTCCTCAAAAGAAGAGCACAGATTGGACTTTGTTTTCAGTTTTCCATGATTTTTCTCTCTATGCACAAGCACCCTTCACCTTCTTTATCCTTCCATAGAGAATCAACCTCCGAATTTAAAGTCACAAGCCTCATGGATGGCTTCTCACATTCCACAAATGAAGGCATAGGTTGTAAACATGCAGGATTTCTCAGGATAAAGAAACCAGCTAAGGTTAGCTGACGCCAAATGAGCCTCTCCTTTTTCAGGCCATATACTACAACAACATGGTAACCAGCATGAGGACTGACCCTGGGACCCCCAGAGCTTAGAGTGGGTACAGCATGAGTTACGTGGAGCCAAGCAAAGCCTGCACAAGAGTCAGTGAAATCAGGAACCAAACGTGATGTGCAGCCTTAAAACACAAGCCCCCCTAGCCTGAGGTGATGGGCATTGCTGCTGAAAGCTTCTCTTACACCTGCCTTAGCCCCAGAGGAAGAAAGCAGACAACACACAGGTGTTACGATTCATCTACTATAGACTTCTCAGCCAGACACTACCTGCTCCTCCTCCCAGATCTTTCTTTCTTTTCCAGAAGGCACAAGTTATCAGCTGCTCTGAGCTAAGCAGTACCTAGAGCCTTATCAGACGTATTTTTATGTACAACAGGAGTTTCTGCTCCCACCTGCCCCAGACCTGGGAGAGTCCCCAGGGTTTGGTGGCTTCAGGGTGCAGGATTGGGAAGCTCTATGAGGAAGAGCTGGAGACAGCATCAGGCAGAGATCCCCCCTGTGCCCCATCCAGCACTCACACATGCTCCAGCAGCACATCCCCAAGACCTCCAGCGGTCCAGCACTACCATCATGCTGTACCCAGAATGGTACTTTAACAGGTTTTGCAGAGGAAGACAAAAGGCACCAATGATGATCTGGCAGCAAAATCCATTGTAACCACAGTATGATCTTAGCATCCTGGTGAAGCATCACTGAGAGCCCTTTAGTACCAAACACAGTTTACACACACCATGTATTTTACAACTACATGCTCCTGCATGAAGCACACAGGAAACAAAAATCCCATTTTCCTCCTGTTCTCCCCAGTTAGTTGTGTAAAACAATCTACTTGACTGCTTGTTTTAGCAGGATGAACAGGCTGCTACAGGAACATTTCAGCAGCGCAGCTGATGCCGCCACCAGCAGATAACTGCATTAGGTCTACCAGGAAGTTCTTCTAAATGGAAATGATAGTTTATATCTGTAGCACCATCTCCTCCTTCCCATCCCAAGGAAGTAAATAAGATTCTTCCTGTAAGAAAGAAACTAGGATTTTAAGGTTTGTAAACACTTTCATTTGCCATTTCCATGTTACTTCTGTCAGTCCTGTACAGCACCAATTTGCAGCCCAAGGATACAAAAAAAATCATGGGTAGAGGGAAGCCCATACCTAAAATCCAGGTGTGTGAGGACCAAGTCCCACTGCACTGCAGTTGGAAGTGTGTGGAAGACAACACAGCCAGGTCAGAACATAGTCTCCAACCTTCCTCCTTCCTCAGTAACATACTACATCCTCGCTGTGCATTGAAGGCACTTAACAGCTCCACCACTGAGTGAAGTATGCCCACTGTTGTTTAAGAGGAGCCGTTACAACACAGGCCAACACACCTAAGCATTAGCTGGGAACTCTGAAGTAGCTTGTAGTAAGATTTAAAAGTCTGGAGTGCAACTATAAAAATTACTAACAAGAAAAACCATTAAAGGCTATTTCTGGCACTTCAGAAGAGAGGTTTGAGCCTGCAACCACCGCTCCGTCATAAGGCACTTCTCCAGGACTCATCAAGTAAGGGTTGTACCCTTATAACTGGAGGAGCCAGGTCCCACAGAGCAGCCAACCATCCTGCTACCTACTCCCAACAGCCAACATCTCTCCCTGCAGTCTCCACAGCACAGGTCTCAGCTGAGACAACAGAACACATCTCCCAGGCCTATCTTCATGCCTTTGCACAAGTCAGGGAAAGGAATGCCACATCTTTACCGAGACAAAGAGTGAGCCATAAGAGCAGTCAACACATTTCTCCCCCTCCACCTTCAGCAGGACTGCACACAGCACAGCAATGGTCAGAGTTTGAATCTCAGATTAAGTTTCCAGTTACCTGGACTCGTTGGGTGAAACTAACAATACCCTGCCAGGCAGTTCATCCTCAGCAGCAGCATTGCCACGCTTGCTGCTCCCCACTGTATTCAGCTAACACCAGCTTGCCTTTATTTCCCCTCTGGCTGCTCTCTCCAGCTCAGTCCCACCCATGGCTAGCTGCTCTTACTTCCCCCCCCCCCCCCTTTTATTTTTGAACGCCCTGCACCAA
>NDXB01009091.1:97786-113955 GCA_002631895.1 Agapornis roseicollis
CCCCCCGCATGTACCCCCGGCTCCTCACCGCCCGCCCGGCGGGGCAGGGCTTAGCGCCGGCTCCGCTCCCCCCGCATAGCGGCGAGAGCGAGGGGCAGCTCCGCCCCCGGCTGCGGAGCCCCCGCTCCCCCCGGGAGGGGAAGGACACACTGACAGAGCGGCGCAGGATGCGATGGATGCTCTGGTCCTATTTACATCTATGCGTGTGTGCATGTGCACGGGCAGGCGCGGTCTCACCCCTCGCAAAGAGACGGAGCTGCCCCCAGGAGAGGGAGACACGGGAGAGCCGGAGCATCCTCCGCTCCAGCGAAAGGCGAAGTAGCCGATGGACGTATCCAGCCCCTCTCCCCACAACTGCCAGCACCGACAATTCCCCTAGACATTTTGTGGGTCCTCCCCAGCCTTGGATTTGTCCCCAGCCGTAACTCACAATACAGGCAGAAAATGCATGTCATCCCCTCTTAGGTGATATATGGAAATTTCTACAGGGCAATGGGAAGGGGGCTGGATTTGCCCAAATCCATCTATCTCTGTTCATAAGGGCCCTTTGTCATCCTTGCAGAGTGAAAGAGAACAATGTGTTCAAGAATATCCGTGCTGGTATGCTACAAACGGCTTCTTATTACCATATGGAAATAGGCTGCCTAATGAACAGCAGTCTGGCTATTGTTTGGGAGTTGTCAGATAAACTGGAGGTGCTGGCAAACCATGGCTTTCCCTATGAAATGAGCAGCACCATAGCAAGTTCTACATATCCCACAGAACAAATCTCTGCAGCTAAAACAGCACTTGGGTTGTGAAGGAATTCACTCTGATACTTTGCTATGAAGGAATATGCTGTTTTTTTGCCAAAATGTCACAAATCCCTGTTCATTCATTTAACCAAAATTAAGAGGATCAAAATCCTCCGAGGTAAATAGGGTTGTTCTTTACCATCTGTCCTGGATTCAGGACATGTATTTGACATGACATCTCTCATCAAATAATGGTTATTAACCCCACCAACACCAGGTCTTCCTAGTTATCACATCTACAGACTACAAGGCCAGGCTACCTCATACTTTTCTTAAAGCAGAGTAATAAACACAGCTCAACTCATGCATCTCCATCTATGCTCAAGCAGGATTCCTTGGCTGCACCCATGCCACTGTAGCTATGCCAATGCTGTTCATACAGCTCCTTCTCTTGCCTCTCCTCTCTCATTTCTGGTTACACCTGAGAGCCCCTAGGATGGAGTTTTGCTGCCATCTGACTTTTCTGGGTTTCTCTGTCCTCCGGTTCCTCTGTGGCTATGGTGTGGGGACTGAAGTGCTCCCAGATGTTTCCTGTCACTAGGAAGGCAGCAACGTTCGCCTCTGCAGCTCTGAGTTGCCACAAGTCAAGAGCAAACCAATAACAACTTCAGGTCATCAGGTTTTGCACATCACCCTCCAAAACTTTCTTCTGTGCTCTCTGCATCTCGCACATCCTTTCTGCCTGCTGACTCACAGGACTTCATCAGTTTCCTGCACATTCATGTGATGGAGTTCATCTGCCCCCCCTAGAAGGATCAGATTATTTTAGCTACATGTACTACTACACCAGCAGTCTCATCCCTTCCTAATTTCCAGCCATCACCAGCCAACCCCCAGTGGACTCTATACTGCAGAAGATGAGCTATCACTATGCAATCTCCCTAAAAATATTGTTCCATATCACACTACCTACTACTTGATTACAATTCCCCATAGCTTCCTCCCTGTATGTAAATACTTGGATAGGGGAAATGAGACTGACAGTTTGATGTGATGTATGCATATATTTGCCTCCCACAAATAATCCTAAATCAAGGTCTGGAGACAGGAGTGAGCTTACTTTGAACAGGAAAGGCCAGCCAATTTTTGTAGTAGGTGAAATAAGTATTCTTTATCTCATTTATAGCTGCATTATAAGAAAATCAAAATGCTTGCACCTAAAACAACTTTGCACAGAGAATGAGTGATAGCTCAATGACAGGGAAGACCTTCCGATGTGACAGATGAAGGGATGCAAGCAAAACAGAATAGCCTCTGCTGGCTTTGCACTTGACCCTAAGATACCAGCCTAGACCAGGACACCGTTTTGGCAGGTGTCTGACAAATCCATAGGGCCTCTTGCCCTCAAGAGGGGAGAAGCCAGACAGATAAAGCACAAATGAACTCAAAGATGTGGTTCGCAGCAAGCCACAAAGTTTTTCCTGCTTTCAACCAAGCTAGCTCACACTACACGTCTCACATCAAAATGCCTCAACTTTGGTGAGAAACCCCAGCTCCAGTCCCTGACAGGGTGCAGAACTCAAAGCGGAACTTAACAATAAAGTTAACTTTTGCCTTTCTTGGCCAGCAGCTATTTACACAATTCAAAACTCCGGAGATTAAATGCATTGCAACGCAATTAGTCAACATATCTGCTTCCTGAAGGTTGGGCAGCCTGAAACAAAACCCATGCATTCCTAGCCCTGAAACATCACTTTTTGGATAGCAGCTTCTTAAGTAAACATCTAAGGCCTATGGACATGAGAGTCAGATTAAAGATATCTCAGAAAACATGGCTGAATTTATGCCACTTTGCTAATGTGAAAGGTAGACCCCAGCAGTGACCATAGCTCTTTGCAAAACCCCTTTAGAGCAAGGGAGGAATACTGATGTTTAAAAAGGTACTCTGCCTCTCTGCTGAGATCTACCCTGATGTTAATCTGCACCAACTGCCAGAGTGGGTGTCATTTATTATTTAGGATGAACAGCACAATGCCAGGCTAAATGGACTTGCTAGTGTAACCCACTGCAGCACTCTTCTGGGACACCCCAGAGCAGACAAGCTCTTCATGTAGTTTGGCACTGACGTACACAGAGCCTAAGATGAGAATCACTTGAATGATGGTGAGGGGCACATTTGCTCTATTTCATGCCCTCCGCACAGCCAGGCTTCACCCACATTGGTCAACAGCAGGCATCTAGTTGTTTTACAGGGACTTGGAGGGAAAAGCTGCTGTTTAGGCTGATGCAGAAAATCCTCTTTGAGATTCTTCTTCTAAACCAGAATATGCAGATTCTCTGAAAGCTGCTCAATCCTGAAAAACAGTTTGGATGCTCCCATCTGAAATAATTTCCCAGTCATTTTTTTTTTTCCATTTCAGAACAGGTCTGCTGAACTAGATAAAGTCCTCACCATACACATGTATTCTGTGCCTGTGCAAACTCATACCCTGTGTTTCTATCATGATTTCTATCATGAAGAGGACTGAAGCCTCCAGGATACAGAAGAGCTTCAGGCAGCTGTACAGGGCTGGGCCAGGGTGGCAGCCTGATCACTGTCCTGTGTGTAACCCTCCTCCTCCTGTGCACAACTCCTTTTCCTCCCTGAAGAAAAGGAAGTGAAGCTCCCCATCTTTCCTCCTTTCCTTTCTTTGCTTCTCCAAAATACCTGTTCCACATCAAGACCTTTTGCAAGTAGTGTCTGTGTGTGTGCTTCAATGTGACTGATGTGGTTTAAATGAAGTGGAAGAGAAGAGGCTGCTGGCTTTTCACTGTTTTCAAATTCATATCAGTGAATAGTCAAGTTTTATATATTTTTAGAAAAGGAAATGAGGTAAATAAAATGCAGAAAGATAAAGTGATGTAATTTAGCTGAACTGCCAAAACACACAAAATGTTGTTATAAAAATACACCAACGGACCTGAGCCCTGAGAAACTCTTTACAAAGCCAACTTCTAGATGCCAGGATTCAAGTCCAAGGTCTAAATTCAGCAAGTACATTCATATATGCTTAATCTCAGCTTTCAGTGGGGCTCCCTGGATATTGTTGGGGTACCAGTCCACTCCTAATGTCAGCAGCCTGTTCGCATCAGCCAGTTTTACAAAGGTTGACAGGGCTGAAGTGAGTGTCTTCCTCCACCTTGGCACCATTATATAACTCCTGTCCTATTTTCAGGTCTAAGTCCTTGTGGATTGTCCAAATTAACTGCATTTTCCCAGTTGTCTTGTTTCAAGTTGGTTCCCTTAACACCAGTTATCAAATAAAGGGTGTGGGATGCATTCAACACTGGTAATGGTATGCAAGAAAAACCTTCCTGTATCAGCAGTGCTGCTTTTACCCTTATGTGACAAAGTGTCTTTCCTCCCTTATTTGCGGCTGAAATTACACCTGTGACATGAAGATTCTCTAACAGGTGATGGATTATCACTGGGAATAAGGATTTTGTTGGCTGAGATAACAATTCTTGGCACCCTGTCCAGTTTCAATAATACCTATTATTATTGACACCAGCTTTTGATCTTGTGTTTAAAGGGTTAAAGCTACAACACTGCTATAACAGCACCTTGGCTTGTACATATGGTTCAGAGTGACCTGAACTGCTTTACAAAGGAGGTGGTGGTTCAGAGCGATCTGAACTGCTTTACAAAGGAGGTGGTTGTTAGTTTCCCTGGCTCGCAGACAGGAAAATTGGGAGATGAGAAATAGCATGGTCCAGTCTTATCACACTAATAGAGAAGCAACTAAAACTGAAGTCTTTAAGCAATAGAAAATGGGACTTCAGGCTCTGCCCAGCCTCATTAAACAGAAGTTAACCAGAAGGCATTCTTGCTTTCTATTAAATGATGTGCCCACACACAACTTTCAGAAGTTGTCTCGCCTGTATGTGTGCTTTAAAGAGCTCATTGATCAAACTTGCAGAGTTTCTAAATTATTTTTAGTTATCTGTTGCCTTAAATTTAGCTGCACCGATGTCATTTTAAAGCAAAAACCTCTATCAATACGATGCTACTTAAAATGGGCAAAAAATAGGGTTGATAATTATATCCAACAGTAAATAACCTCAAATCTTGCTGCACAATATTCAGTTTTGATTTAAATGTGGTTCTGCTAGCAGACAGTCTTCTAAAATTCTATAAAGGCAATTATAAGTGGAAACAATTGTAAGCACCGTTAGTCTTTATATTTTGCTCTTACATGTACATGTGACACTTATACCCAGTGTCCCATTGCCAGTTTCAGTCTCCCCGTTTCACAGAAAAAGACTTGGTGATGGTCTTTTCTGTCCTTCACTCAGGCTGATTTCAATGCCCAATTTTAAGGGCCTAAAATGAGATCAGTGAACCTAAGCTTTCCTCATGCTATCACCATACATCTCCATTCTTTGAGCTTGCAACAACGTGCTCCATCTCCTCACATTCTCTGTTAATATTGCAGATGCGATATTGCCTCTACCCAAATACTTGGCAATAGCTGAGCTCCAAGACTGCAGAAGGAGCTGAAGAATTCACTTTTTTGTGTCTAAGCTCTTAATTTTGCCAGGATTCCTAAAAAGAGGCAGTTCCACAGGATAACAGCAAGAAAAGAAATACACACCCAGGTCCTAAACATGCTCTCACAAACCTTCTCTTTATCTATGCTCAGTAATACCAAGACAAAGCAAGCTAGAGGTATGAGTGCTACTCCTTTTATCACTGAAACTGTTCCCACAGAAATTATGGTTATTTTGATGGCTGATAGCACAATCTACTGGGCTTTTCTTGCATTTTCCTCTCTTCATTATTCACTGATCTTATCCCTGTTTCCATAGAACTAAAGACTTATTGCAAAGTGGCTCATTACAGGTATTTGGTTTAAACACCTTGCAATCCATGCTCCATAGTGTTTCATTCAGTGCTTACTGTAGGTCTCCAAAAAAGTGTTGAGCAAGAACCTGTCTTTCAAGAGGACACTCTCCTAGTCCACAGCACTAGAAGGCTTTTCTTTCTGAGACTTTCTCTACACCCCAATACACTTATATTTAATCATAAATTATGATTTTTTTTACATTCACATTGCCAATAAACTTGTGTATTCAGACTGATTTGGAATATTCATTAGTTTTTAAAGATACACTCAGAAAGCAATTTCCCAGTTTGCTCCTGGAATCATATTAACCCCATGAGATTTAAGTTGCGTCCCCCCATATTTCAAAATGGTATCCAAAGTTTAAAAATCTGACTTTATAGTGCTAAGAGGACCTAGAAACCTTGTTATATGTTGAAAAATGATACTCACTGTGTCTCAGCAAGAGATCAAAGGCACAATGCTAAGATTAATATTAGCAGCTTTCCCTGTATCTTATAGATGGAGATAGCTGAGAATCACACAGGGGGACAGATTGACCAGCAAGAAGGGTACAGGCTGAGTCCCAATCCTTGTCACAGATCCATCCATTTGTGGAGACACCTTCTGTGTGTCTCTAGCTTAAAACACCTCCAAAGCTTTACTTAATTTCCTCTTCAGTCTTTGCTAAACTGCATTTGAACTCTAGCTGAGAGCCAAACGTTAATCATGCTCACTATGGAGTATATGAGGCTAATAAATGAGGCTCTGGGGGGCTCTTTAATTAGCCCTAAAGGTCTGGAGGATGGGCAAGGCAAGCTGCAAGGACAGCCACTGTACATACACCCAGTTAGTGGCTGTAATCACAGCACTTCTGGGATGCAGGGAAGAAAAGCTGCTTGCATAACACTGTGTAAGCTTCCATCCTACCATAAAATAAATGGTCTTAGAACTTCAGTAGGCCAAAGTTACACTCACTTTCTACAGAATATTTTACAACATGCCCAAGCCTGTTCACCACTTTATTGTGCTGTTACTTTACTTGCTCTCTAGGGAAGGGCTGTCAACCTTTTTCTCTGATGCCACCAGAACAGTTTTACACTTATTTCAGTTCTTGTTTATCAGGGCCAGACCTTGAGGCTACTTTGCTTCTTTTTCCAGGCACATTTGACAGCCATAAATCAGAAGCACAGCTACTCTGCTAGGTGCCAGGAATATCTTGATGGCTACATGGTGGCTTGATGTGAAGGCTTTTTGTTTTGCCTTTCTACCAGCCAGTCTAGGAAGACGCAGTAAAAGAGAAAATAGCATAACACTAGAGGCATATAGCTAGCTAAAAATACTTCAAGAGGGTCAATGGACATAACTGACAAACAGAGTCCTGCTTGTTGGATCCCATTTATTTGATTGTAAGAGCTGAAACTGCACCAAAGGTTTTTGTTATGCTGGTGTCAAGAAGGAATAATGACATTTAGCCCATGAGTTTTACTCTGTCTCTTCAGTAATGCAGCCTAGATCAGAGCCTGACCCTGAACCATCTGAAAAGAACTTCCATGCTGACCTTCCATTAGTGCTCTCAGCCTCCAGAGTGTTCTCCATGGCTACTCTGAAATGACTTCTGGTGAATGAGCAAGCTATGCAATTACGCTCACAGAGAGTCATGGCCTCCCCGTATATCAAGGGACAGAGCCTACAAACATGTCCACCATAAAACTCATCTGTGATTCAAAAGAGAATGCCATGTAGCTCCATAAAGATAAAGCCATACATTAAATATCGCCCCCCCCAAGCCCCTGTAAGTTCAAATATGGCAAGCTCACCATTGAAGTCACATTTTAGCAGCACATTCACCCTATGATTCAAATCACACAGAGGTAACCCACACAGCCTCAATAAGAAAACATTAGTACAAAGCTCCCCAAAACTACAAGATAAGCTGAACTCCATGATGCCTCCAGACACTGCATCAGCAACACTTACTCAAAACCTCACTTCTACAGTGCAGTAGTAGCAAAAACGCTCCCCAGGGTTTAAAGAGCAGATTAGGAAAGTGCTTGCTATGGAGAATTCGGTATAGATAACCTTACCTTCGGCAAGGGAAACTTCAGAACAGAGGGGGCCAGCAGATGCATCACAACAGGGCAAGAGCCTTGCCAACCAGAGTTTAGCCCTTTGGTGTCTGAACAAAGCAAGCTCAGAGCTGGTGCCCAGCTTCAAGTAGGAGTCCAAATCATGAAACCAATTCATAGAGGATACAGATCCATGGTTAAGCAGGGAATTCAGTTCCTGCAATAGGGTCCACAGCCAGGCATGGGTGAGCAATTCCAATATAACTCAAAAGAAAGAAAGCCAGCTCCCCCAGGTGAGTTTAAATGGGACTCCTGTGCCCACGGGAGTGGGTGGAGGTACCAGATGGGGCCAATCAGGGCCATTAAGGCTAATTAGTACCCTCAGGGCTCCATCAGAGACCTTTCCAAAGCAATTCTGGACACACCTGATCTTAAAGGTTGTTTCACGATCACAACAAAGCCTCCACATCCTGCAAGTATTCATCTCCATTATGAGATAGTGCAGACATTTCCACTCCCAGTAGGTGTAAAGAAGAGGTCGGAAATGTGCTTGGTGTGGAGAATTTAGATAGTACTATTCTTTAGATAGAAGGTGTCTATGTGTGAGAAAGGCAGGGTACAGTAGGCTGCATCAGGAAAGAACCTGAAAGCCAGCTTTGATATTCATAATCTGATTTCAGGGCAGTATAACTGCTTCACAGAGATGGGAGCCATTGCAATGGGACTACCTAAGTTAAAGCTTTGTTATCTTCTTGCAATTGAGAACAGAGTTAAAAACCAGAAGGAAGGTTTTGGTTTTTATTTCTGGTTAACATAGAAGGCTGCTTTTGACGGATTTTTATGTCTGGAACAGGAGCAGAGTTTACACTTGTTTATACTGTATGAACAAACACACAAAATCTCTGATTAGACCACAGTATAAAAGGGCTTCCAGAAATTATCCACAAGCACCTGACTCATTAAAACTCCAGTTACTGGGCTCCTATGCATGCTTTTGAAAATCCCACCCTGATCATTTAGAAAACACTATCCACAACCAGTAGAAAAACGTGCCTGAGAAAGCCCTGAAAGTATACAGCATCTCACAGCAGCCAGCCTTTAATTGCCACATGGTAATCACCACAGCGATTAAATTGTCATCAGGTCCTTGCTAGTTTCTCCCTAACCTTTATCTATATCAAACTAGTAGGGAACCTAGATCAAAGGAATAAAAGTGAGGTGGCAACACACTGCCCTTCATTTCAGTGGTACAGCTGTATTAAATCAGCTTTATTTCTTAGCTATACTTAACATGTTACAGCTTAGAAGATGACGATTTCATGGGAAAGGATTAGAACAGTTTGGGTGGTGTTTAATGAATGGCATCTTAATCTACATTTTCTGCTTTCTTAAACCATAAAAGTTTCCCAGTTACAGTGTTCTCCACACAGAGTCATTTATTCAAATTGCTGACTATATCTTGCAACCTGTATGCCACTTTACTATGTTTTTCTGTTGACAACCGTACACTTCCCAGATATGGAAATTGTTGTATCTTAATCTTAACTGCAAGTTGATTTGTATTCACCAAAGCATGTGGATAATCCACAAGAGCCTATGCTTAAAAATCACTGCTAAACTCAGTGCAGCCAATGCAGATGGCCATACAGGAAGGATAATCTCCACGTGGGATTCATCCACTGGAGCAACTGCCCAGTTACAGAGCATCCACTCCCATAGGAATCAACAGGCCACAGGAAGCAAAAAGAGGCACAAATAAATAAATAAATAGGCAAACAAACAAACACAATAAATTGGATACCGAGCCTGCCAGCAGATTAAGGCAAGAAGGAGCATTAAGTTGTTTGGGTTCCCATTTAAAAATAAACAAATTGAATGTCGCAGTCAATCTGCTTAATGTCTGACTGCCATTAAGCAGATAAGCAGTGATTTAACCTTATGGGATAGATTTCTTTCTGTGATGCAGAGGTCCTGTCATACTTGGAAGATGACAAGTGAATTCTGTAATTTCCTGTCCTACCACAGGCTAGTGATGTATTTGCTGGAAGGTCAGGGTTCTCTTTGTTTTTCTATTTCAGATGCTCCTGGGGCATTCTGATAGGGGCCAGCAGTGTGAAAACAATGCTGTCAAAAAGCACAATGGTGCTGTAAATAATTCCATGCAGGGAAAATCTTTCCTCATTTAAGGCAGTATAAAAAGCTTTAATATGGGACATATTCAGTTGGTCATTCAACATTTTCCATTCCTGGGAGCCTTTCTTCACAGGCCCTTGAATTCTTTGCTGGCTACACAAGCACCCAAGAAACCCAACATGCAAAATGTCCCCACCAGCCACCCAGGTTTGCTGCATTGTATTTTACTCTGTTGATTTATCTCTCCATTTCTTACAGACTTATTGAGCTTAAATTGGCTTGCACACTCCAGCTTCCCAGTGCTTACCAGGTTCTGCAGGAGGTGATTTTTCACTTTGTGTTCAGATGTCAGCACACGTCCCCTATATCAGCACCCGCCTTGGCCTTAACCCCTGTAGTCCCAGGGGATGCTCGCTCCTGATTCCTTCCAAGACCAGGCATCTCTTCCGCCATCACCATTAGCACATGCACATTCCCCATTTGTTTCGCCCTCTTTCCTTTCCCCTCCCTCCTCAAATGAGGAGATACTAAGCCCAAAGTAGAATGTTTGAAATGGCTTTTATGGCCCTGGAGCATTTTTTTTTCCTGGGGCACAATTTTCTGGCTTTGTGACAGAAGGGTTTTTTCATTGCTGTTGACAGCTCTCACCACAAAATCAAACTCCCTCAAATATATATATAGCGATGTTTTCCTTTGTTGATAACTGATGGTCGCAATGACAATATAAAGAGATCAGCACAATCCAGCACAATCCCTTATCTCATTTAAATCATCTCTGATATTGATGCTAGGCAGGTACTCTCAGTACCTGACAATTCAACTGCCAGGGCAGTTGTGCCATCCAAACTGTCTTCTCAGCTGTACTAGGGTTGTTTTGCAACTGATGAGACTCAATCTAGCTAATATTGCCATGATTCCCACAGCTTGATCCAAACTACTCAGACAGGAGCTTTTGATGTCTCTGCCCATGGTGGGAACCGGCTGTCACTGAGCTGCTGCATCTCCCACCCCGACGTCCTGCACTGCTATTGACAACAGTCCCGTGGCAGCAGGCTGGGTTTAATGGCACAGCTCCACTAAAGACATCGTAGTTAGACTACCTAAGAGCAGAGGAGCACCTCCTTGTTTCTCCCACATGTCCTTGGAAAGCATTCTCGCAGGAATTCCAGGCATGGCCACAGCTGTGCTGCCTTCCCACAGCAGTTTCTCAAGGTGATTGCGGAGCCCCCCTACTCTCACCTCCCTCAGGCTTTGTTAGTGTCATGTAAACACCCTTTCCACTTCCAGCCTGCTTTCCTGGCTAAACTGCCGCTTTCCATTTTATCTTATCCCCTTTTAATTCCAATGCTATTCCCTCACTCTCTCCTGCTGTAATTCATTTAGCATAAACGTGCAGTGAGATGGCTTCCTGCTCTCCCTCCTGAGCTCACTCTGCTGACAGTAAAGATGTTTTTACATCCTCACATTTACTGCTAGGGAACATCTCTGCTCCATCATCTGCCAGATTACTTCCTGCAGCCTCCCCCATCATCCCACTGCAGATACAAGGCTGCTTGTGAGCCAGGTCCTGAGAGGCTGGAGCTTGTAACACAATGGGGTAAGAAAGCAGCACTTGGGTTGTCTCAAAAGTGGTGATCTACAAGGCAGCCAGAAGCACTTCTGCCCCCTGCACTGCAGAGAGAAGAGGTATGCTGGGGTGTACTGTCATTTCTCAACTCAGGGAGCCCTGGAAATCCTACCTGTGCCATTTCCCATGGAGCAGGGATTGCGCCTGCAACTCCCAGCACTCTTAACATCATGAGTTTGGATCACTGAGTTTCTAAACCTCATGTGGTCTGTAAATGACAAGGAGATGCTCCAGTCTACACATGAGGGTACAGACACATAACATGACACAGCACATGGAGCTCCAGGATGCAGAGAGAATGTGAACAATAAACACTGTGTAGCTGCTTTGCTTTAGGAAGCACCGATAGGAAATCTGGGGAAGGGGAGAGGAAACAGCTGTTGTAAAAGGGGAAAATTTAGGCCCAACATGAACAGAAGTCTGATTTATAAAAGGACCATTTAGGACCAGAACTGCCTAATTGGGAAAGGGCAGGAGTGTACATAGCTATAGCATCACATTGATTTCCTATCAAAGAACCCCAAGCAAAGCTACACCCAGTGGCATTTCTCAGGTTTTTTTCAGCAAGAACACTGCCATCAAATCTGGGGTGTTTTCATGCAAAATACTTACTTTAATTCCTTGAAAATCACCTTTTGCATGTCTCATTTCACTTTTTCCTCTCTGAAATGCAATGGCCCAACTCCACCAAGCTGGAGAGCAGGAGCTACGGTGGCACTGGGTGCCAGTTAGTGCATCACACGCAAGCACTAGAGCATCTGCTGGTGGCTGAGGCAGCAAATGCCTATATGGACACAACCCCGCCGCTCCCAGTGGCATTTCTGTGTCAGTGCCAGAAGGAGAGGGGGCTGAGCAGTGCAAAAAAATCCCATTGCCATGAATATTCATGTGGATTTTCAAGCATGCTTGGTGTGTGTTTGCATGTCCTTTGTGTTCGCTTCGGTTGAACGCACCAGCAAATGAGTTTCTGATGGGCAGAAAGAGTATCCTCTGATGGGAACATCAGGTTTGATGCTATTATTTATTGCTTGCATCGCATTGTATCTAAGAGTTACATCATAAGACAAATGAGCTAAGTGCTACAGACACAACCTCTCTCAAGGAGGTTGCGTGCTAATGGGTCGGGAGATCACCATGATCATAAACACTGATGGTCTGGTCCTTCTGAGTTTTGGCAGGCATGGAGGGATTGGGCAAATGACTGTGGAGCCTAAAGACACGGGCTGGAGAAGCAAAGTGGGTGATGATGGATGCCCTCAGGGCTGATGGAGCCTGTGTTGACCTTGGGATGCTGAGTGAGAAGTGGCAGCTGAGGCTGCATCACCAGATCACTTGCAGCAGAGGTTGGTGTTCAGACAGCCAGGTGTCTGCAGCAGCAGAGTTGGTGTTCAGGAGCACAGGTCTGCTCCTGCAATCTGTGCATCCCATCAGAAGGACTTGAAATTTGAATTTCAAATGTCAAATATCTACAGTGACACGGTCACCAGGAAATTACCATGCAAGAAACATTTGTGAAAATCATTTGGTAATGCTTTAACATTTGGCCAAGAACTCAACCTGTTCTCAGGCGATTTGCAAGTGGAAATGAATTTGCAGGGTAAGTAAATGATTCCTTGTGAATTCTTTTTTGCCCAGGCTATTTCCCAGCTGTTTAGCTGGAATTCCAAGCCACCTATTTTTATTTAACACCCTAACAAAAGAAATACGATTCAGACTTAATGCAGCTAGGAAATGTGTCCTGTGATGAAAATCCTTTATTGAAAATGATGTGACGTGTCTTCAGTGACGTGGTCTTTGGTGAATAAAGAACTTTTGTTTCCCTGTAACTGCAAACGTAAGGAGCAGAATTTACCCTGAATGTTGCAATTCTGAACTTAGCAAACCAGTAACAAAACAAAATTCCCTTCTTTCTGTAAAAATTGAATTATCTACAATGTCTTGAAGGCAGCAAAGCAACAACAAAGAGCAGGACACAAACCTAGGCAAGTGTGGAAATTTCCATCATAGAGACAGGTTCCCTTGGATGGCCAGGGACATGATTTGTGACTGGCTGAAAAAAACAGTGAGAGCATCACGAAAGCTCTTGGTTCTCATGCTTGAGGAGCTGAAATTGCCCCTTTCTCCCTGCTGTTCTCCCCACCCTCCATCTCCACTGTACTTCACACATGTTTAATTTCAAAGGTCCTCTGGGGTCTGGCCTCTGGCACCATGACTAAAATGAAATGTTCTGGCTAGGAGCTGAGGAGGGGAAGACAGGAGGGATGGGGAGCAAAGCCCATGGGCTGTGCTGCTGGGAGAGACTCCCAGGCTGTCACTGCCCCAGTGTGACCGGCTGCAGACAGCTAATTAACAGTAGACACAAATAATTAACATCTGTGAAGCCAGACAGCTTTGCCCTGGGACTAAGAAGTGAACCCGCAGCCGAGCAGTGTGGGCTGTGGGTGTGTGGTAATTGCTCATTGCAAATGTCTTGGAGAGCAGACATATTCTTACTGGCATGCTTATGATGGGCATCACCAGCAAATGCCAGGGTGATTGTTTTAGCATGGGGTTGTAGACACCAAGGCTGTTATGGATGTCACAAAGCCAGTGCTACTCTCTTCATTTCTTTCTATTAGGTTGCCTTACATGTTGAGGAGGCAGAAATTCCTTCCCCGTTACAAACAGTGAGTGGGTTTTGCTCATGATGAAGAGTAATCAGGTGAGAGGGAATCCTGTGATTTCTCCCCAAAAGCCAGTCATGGGTTATCTCAGTGACCACCTTAGCATATTGGTGACCTCTCCCTTCTCACACCCGGCTGCCCCAGTGCTCCCCTTCAGTGCTCATGTCTTTTATGGTGTAATGCTTCAGTGAGACACTTAAGTAAATTACAGCCCTGTAACACTGAGAATGTTTAGTTTTGATGTTAGATAACACGCAGTTATATCCTTAAAGCTTTATTCACTGAAATGGATACACACTCTGTCACTGAGAGGGCACCTGGTTGACATGAAAGGTCAGAGATGTAGATTCAGCACACTCCATTAAACTGTTCATCCTCAAATCCAAGCACTGGGGCATGTTTTTCCCTTCACTCTCCCGTATCCAGAACTGTGCTGAAGGTGAATCTGTTGCCCAGTCACTCCTTGCATGACTAACAAGGGTGTACCATTGGAGCTGAACAAGCTGAGAACCTCCTCATAGCAAGTACCTGTCCTCACCTCCTCAGTGGGCAGGTTGGAAAGCAAGGGGAGGCACAAGACATGTTCACTATGGATCCTTCTCAAAGACCAACAGTCTTCATATCCACAGCTCAGCCTTTCACACTTGCACTAGTTAAGAAACAGGCAACTTCCCAGGGTAGACATTTTAGCTATGGAAAATTTACCTTTAAAATTCTTTCATGATTGACTAAAAATGCAGTCTTCCTCGAGAAGTGTTTTACTGTCATATATCCATTTATCTAATAGCCAGGGGCAGCCACAGCTTAGGATGCGACTAGATATGCAAAGTGCAAAACACACAATCTGCGCTGGCAACTCCCATCGTAGCCAGCGGGGCTGATAAATAAGACCCCTAAATCATAACTCCACAGTAGCATTATTGAAGTACAAATTACTCTTTGCATGCTCCATGATCATATAATGCAGAAAAGTTCATTTTCATTAGTTTGCAAATAGCTTATAAGACTAGTTAAATAGATGTTTTTCTCTTGCATACTGAATACTTGGAATATTTGCATACTTAGGTAATAACAATATTTTTTTTTTTTATGGTGTAGCTTTGCTTGTGGTCATAAATCCACAATGCACTTCAAGGCTTTATTGTGTCCCCCCCAAATGTGGTGTGCTTCAGTTTTTCCAAGTTATGAGCATGCGTCTGCAATTCATTAAGCAACCCAACCAACAAATTTTCCATTTCATAGTCTATCTTTGTATGACCTTTCTGGTCTGATGACTCAAATGTATTTAATAAATTATTAACAGAGATTACATTAGTGAGAGAGAAGCTGTGTGATTGCTTGGAAGAGTGCTCAGAATCCAGGTTGTTGGGATCTGCCAAAATCAGAAGGGGAAAGTTGTCAGGGAAACTCCATAGCTGGAAGGGAAAAAGCCCAGAAAATTTAAACCCAGATAAAATATTAGTCTGAAATGGTTGCAGCTCATGATTCTTTCTATGGATTTTAGCTGAATCATGCTGTAAGGACACAAACATCTCTCTGGTTCTATGCAGGAAATACAAGATTTGAGAGGGAACTGGGTCTTCCCTGGCCACTGAGGTGCATCTGGGAGCATGGCTAGCAAAAGGCAGAGTGAACCTGCATCTTAAATTGCAATGGTTACCTTATTCTTCCATTCTAATTTGTTCATGGTTTTCTAGCAGTGTCTAGAGGAGAGTCATTGACTCTTGGCTATCAGCTGGGTGCTGTGAGAACGATCTATGTCCATAGGTGCAAAGATCGGTGTAAGGCAGATGGAGTAGCTGATGGGGCTGAAGGACACATACCCCAGTTTGGGATTAGCTGGTCCAGAAGGGATCTGCTGCCTCTGTGCTGATGTATTCACTTTCAGAGTTATTTCAGTAGCACGGATTTTCTCTACTGCATTTCTCATGCACTTTGCCTTGTCCAGCTTCAAATGCTGAAGAGTAAATGGGCTTGCTTGGCCACACAGCTTTAGTTTTGTCTAAATCTCAACAGTGAGACGTAAGTCTTAGAGTAATAAACATTTAGTGTTCTGATAGGGCTTGCTTGTGTGCCAGACA
>NDXB01009091.1:114944-142986 GCA_002631895.1 Agapornis roseicollis
TTTTTTTTTTTTTGCCATTTTTTCTTTATTTTAATCTCCTGTTTAATCACACCGCAGATTAGGAGCCATATTGTATACACGTGTAACCAAACGTAGTCCATAATGGGAAGTACCTATTTATGATGAAGAGCCTTTTTTTCCATTTAATCTCCCTTCAGATATAATAGTGTATTGTCCTGGTGTGATCTCCTTGGAGGTGTGTTAAGAAGCAGTCAAGAGCAGCCTGCACAAAGAAATGAAGAAGACCCAGTTGCAGACTGCACTGAATGGTTTTCAGATGGCAGGTGCCTTTGTACAGTATCACCCAAGTCCTGTTACCCCACATCTTCCCTTCAGGTAAACATATGATGAGATACACATGCAATCGCAGCCAGTGGGAACATATACCCTTGTGTAAATTGGATGTGTGGTAAATAAGCCTGGTCCAATTTTCTTGGTGAATTGAAAAGCATTGCTGGGTGCTGGATGCTTTCATGAGCACTCCATTAGGCAGCCAGCAGAAAGGTCCCCTCGCTTCCTAGAGAAACCTTTGCTGTGATAACGGGTCATTTACATTATATATGCCTATAAAAGACATATTCTGATAATGATTTAATAGAGAAAAAAAGTCAAAGTAGCAGCTCATCCAGGAAGTGATATGTCACTATGAGTTATGCAGTACCTCCATACCTGTCTCAGGAGCACATCCTTTGACATGCTGTGAATCACTTACAGATCCGTGACCCATCCTATGGTTTAAACAGGGGGAACACAAGTAAAATATATTAGTCCTTCACTAGGACTTCATGAAACTGTCACTGATTTAATGAAATTGCCATATCGCCATTGACTTCAAAGAGAGATGGGCTGGGGCCAGCTGTCAAATTACCATCAAATTACAATAATCCCATTCTTCTTCTTATCAGATGTCCTCTTGTGTTTTTAAAGGTGTTGAAAAACACAAGAACCTGAATTCTTCTGAGATCAGGTCACTTGCTTGAAGCAATTTTCTTCTGTACTCTGTGTATTTTTCTTTTCATCCTTGAGGAAGAGGCCCAACAGAGAGCACTGGCTGCTTTTTTTCTTTAAATATGGTACCTTTCCTTACATATCAGATTATGCATCATAAGAAAGCTCAGCAATAAGCCTGGCGTGTGATGCGCAGGCTGACCTCCAGCAGTGACATGTGCTATATTATAATTGTTTTCTGTTCTGACATATTACATATAGCAAGATTTTACATGATCTTAAGGTCCTTTACAACCCTAACTATTCTATGATTCTATGTTTTCCATTTCAGAAGGCACTGACATTGCTGTAATGTGCTTAAATTGTTCTTTGAGAACAACGAGGCTCCTGGGGTAGGGGGGGTTTGTCCAAACCCTCTTTGGTGCTCTGCTTTTGATAGCACTGTAGGAAGAAAGGCATGTGCTAGCCTATTGCCTTGGGTTCCTTCATCACTATGATCCTCACAGGCTGCATCTGATGGAGCAGATGTGGCAGCGGTGGTGATGGGAGCCTGTGGCAGCTGTGTGCTTTGCAGGGACCAGCTTTGCCTTTTCAGAATGTTCTCTTTCAAAAGATGAAGCTAATTTGGCTAAAGTGCTCTGTCAAATGGTATGTTTGACTAAAAACAAAAGAACTTCTTCCTTCGGCAGGAATTCAAATTAAATTATAAATACTAACCCCTCCTCAACAGTACTTACACCAGAAGTCAAAGTATTGAATTGTAAAACACCGTGACTCACCTGATGAAGCCTGGGAGCCTCAAGGCTTCACAGAATGGTTTGGGTTGGAACAGACCTTAAAGCTCATTCAGTTCCAACCCCCTGCCATGGGCAGGGACACCTTCTACTAGAGCAGGTTCCTACAAGCCCCATCCAACCCAGCCTTGAACACTACTACAGGCATCCCACCTGTGAAACGGGTTTGCTCACCAGGCTTCCTGCAGCTGGATTTTCACATCAGTTCTATCTCAGTTTTGTTAAAACCATTTTTACTCTTAATTTCAAAATACCATTTCCCACTGACCTTCACCTTCTCCAAGGAAAGCCTATGGTCTCTTTCCCTATGTTCATTCTTTTTTGACAGTGAGATGCTATTAATCCAGATATCCAAACATTACCCCTCTCACCCTTTAGCCTCAAAAGAATGCTTTTAGCAGGCTATTTCATTCTCTGGTTTGTAAAGTCCATCCTGGGGTCTAATTGTGAACTGCACGTATGTGGCAGAGCTTGTTGGATGAAAGATCAAACCCATCATATGAGCGCTTCAGGAAGAAAGTGGTATCAGCAAATGTGAATGACTGGCTGTGCATCTTATGGCTCTCAGTGGGACTGGAGTTGTCTGTATTTCGTGTTTCTTGGGAAACAGACTAAATGCATCTGCACGCAGCAAACCTCACCAGTGGCACCGCTCAGCACCCATTGAGAGCAGAGTAGTAGCTGATGGGAAGAAAATGTCGTTTGGGAGTAATAAGATTATTTTTGACCTTGTCAGATGAAACCAACAAAATAGAAAGGGTAATAAGAGCTGTAAAGCTGAGATTCATAATCCCACAGATTACGCATGACCATTTTGTCTGTTTGCCACACTATGGCTATCACTACTATTTTATTCTGGCTTTCTGGCTTTTGGACAAATCCTACCTATAAAATGTTAGCATAGATGAGTATTTTCTTCCCTGGGCTTTGCTGTGGGCAGAGAAAATGGTATAATTCAATGGGATCCTGCAGAGGACAACACAGATGAAAAATGAGCAAACTTGTCACAATGGAGTCAGTGTGTTCCTCCTTATATGAAAGCCATTTGAGTTGTTAATTTTAAAGTAAATTGCCCTGGTTTCTCCTGGTAGGGCATTCTGACAGGTGTGTTGACAGTTTCCAATTAAATGTAGAATATTTTGGTGGCCTTTGAGTGTAAACCAAGCAAGGTGTTCCAAGGGCTGCATAAATCTAACTTCTATTAAGGCAGATAGTCAGTTCCCCTCCCGGCGTCAAACTGGATGAAATCCATTATTTCTTTGTAGAGTAAGCCTCCATCACAAGCAGCAGCTCACGATGTTGCCAGAGGCAGTATTTAATGTGCATCACAGGTACCAAGTAAAAGGTTATCTGCTTCGACTGCAATGTTTTTAATGCATGAAAGCAGATTCTTGTGAGGATTTTCAAGCCTCCTCCTTGGCTAGAGGGAGAGAGCGAGCACCCTGAGGAGCATGGGGATGTGGCTGCTCTTTGGTCTAGGTAGCACTTGGGGGAAAACCAAGCAAAGAATGCAAATAGCTGGATAAATGCAGTAAATGCGGAAGGCTAACAGTAAGTTTGAGGCCATAGGAAGTTTTTAATTCAAAAGGTGAACTTTGATAATTCCCCTCACTGATAAACCTCAGAAAGGTGTGGACTGAAGAAAAAACAGCCATTCCAAGCTGCAGGAATGCCTGAGTCTGCTTCATTTTCACATGGGTCTCTAGCACAGGTGGGTGCTCCAGCGATGGTAAAGCAAAAGCACAGGCGTAAACTCTGTTATCTCCAATGTAGTAGCTCATACCCTTTATCTCATGAAGCTGCCCGTCTTTGTGAGCCTCTTCAAGTGGAAATAACCTTGCTTTTTTATTTCAAAAAATAAAACAGCTGAAATATTAACTCCAGATGCCAGCAAATATCAGTCCAACATTTTATTCCTACTTAAGCCAACAAGATTCTGTGGAAATGCAGCACAAATATGTACAAGCAATAATTTTGACTCATGTGAGGCCTCTGGTTTATCAACTTCTCTGGGCTTCTGCATCCGTATTGGAGTGAGGAAGGAAACAAAACTCTATTTGTTGTTTGAGGAAGGCAACATGAGGCACAAAGGTATCAAGTCCATGATCATCTCTGCTTCTGGCCAAGCTGATGCTTGAGTACTGCAGGGTGCAAAATCTGAGCCCTTGCACAGGCAGCCTCCATCTCTCTTTGCTTCTCATAGAACAATTGAGAAAGTTGAACTAATCAGACCACAGACTGTTTGTTACCGTTGCTAGTGGCCGGTTGCTATAGGAGATTTCAGTCCTCTCCTGCTCTGCCAGGGGGGGATCTTTTCATGTGCCTGAGGGATGCATAAAGGATTTGCTTTTGCAGACACAGTGTTATGCTTAAAATACCTCCTTACACACATTAAAGTACTTATTTCTGATTTAGCAAAGACCCCTTCAAACACTGGATGGAACACAACATGGTTTTCGTTCAGCTTCATCTGCCAAGCAAGCTTAATTAGGAAGGAATTAGAGGTTTCCCTGATGGGAATTTGTGCTAACTTAAAGGCCGAGTTTCCCTCTTGCACTGATGGCTGGCGGATACTCAGAGCTCATCCTGGTCAGATGAAACACATGAAATAGTGGAGGAGAGAACAGCACCAGACACAACTGCAGAATTAGGCGTTTCTTACTTTGCAGTATTGAGGGGCAGTGGCTCTGTTCATTAGGGCTCAAATTTCTCACTCACTCTGTAACTTGGGAGTAGCAGGGTTCATGTGAAAGCCATACATGTGAGCCAGAGCATCTCAGCCTGCCTGGAGCTGTATGATCTCACCTGGCATTGACCATGCTGCTGAGCATGCAGTTTGGAAAAGGTAAACATAGATTAATATAGATAGATATATATGTAGAAGGATGAGTATTTTTTCCTTGAAATCTCTCAGAGTATTCCTTCTGTAATGCGGAGACATTCCCAGCTGACATTTATGCCCTTACATCAATGCAGTCACACTTTGAACTATGCCAAGAGCTCTGTACGTTCATATCAGAATATTGGAAGCCACCCTCAAAAATCTATGTGAGGGAGGAATAAATGATTTATGACTTTTTTCTGAAGTTTAGCTTCTTGCCCTGTGAATTCTGTCCACTCTTTTTAAGTACTTTATCAACCCTCTAGATTCCACTAGACTTTTTAATGCAAAACATAACCCCCTAACTACTGCAATATGCAAAACGACCAGGCAGGAGAAAAATGTAAAGATAACGACACTTTAGGGTAACTTAGCTATTCACACTGAATGTCTAGATGCTTCAGGAATACAGTTGCTCATTCTCTCCTGTGTTGCTGCTTTATAGATAGCATCCTGCTCTGGCAAAAGGCAGGAAGAAATGTTGCTGAGAAAATGAGTGTGTATCTTTGATGCTAAAGTGAAGGAAGCTCTTACTGTGGTTAAAAGAAGTGCTGCTTCAATATAGAAGATACAGATCTTACCTTTCATTATGCTACTGTTCAATGGCATAAGCCAGCCACATTTATCCATTGGGAAATTTTAAATGAGCTAATTATTACTTACAGAATAGGAGAATGGAAAGACAGAAAAAGAAGGTGAGCAAAAATATGGAAACTATAAAAATATAGATAATAATCTATAGAAAATACACAAACCAAGAAGAGAGCGCAGCAACACGTGCTATTTATCAGTAATCATAGAATAGCTAGGGTTGGAAAGGACCTTAAGATCATCTAGCATTTTATAAGACTCCTGCCTAATTTATTTCACTGCATGAAACCTTTTTCTCCCTAAGCAACTCCGTTTTATCAATAGTGAGTGAGGTAATACAAATTCTTGTGGCAGGAACATACAGTGATGAAATAGCAAACATTGCATTACTAACCCCAATAATGCAGGAAAAACATCTTTCTATTGTGCAGGCAGACAGAAATATAACACAGAATTTCCCCTCAGGAATAGATCACACTCTTACAACAAAAGGGTTGTGAAAAGCTTTGTTGTGATCCCTAAGGATTTAATGAATTGTCAGACAATCTGTGTAGATCAGACGTTTGTTCTGATAAGCATATTTGCATTTCTTTGGAAGCTGGTTCCTGTTCCAATAGCATGATTAAATACATAATTGAGCTGCTTTTGGTAATTTTGAGAAATATCAATATATCATAATATGAAATATAATATTTATATAAAGATATTATAATAGTAAATATAATATTTATGTAAACATATCATAATATTAAATATAATATTCATATACACATAGATATCTTTATCTTGGGGGAGGGGAGAAGCAAGAAGAGGTCTGAAATATCTTCACAAGGCACAGGATGCCCAGCTGGATACTGTCAACTCTGGCTTCAGTGAGACCCCAAGGGGATGTAGTAGTCTGAGTAGCCTCTCATTATATTTATGGGTTTTGAAAGTGGGTTTTGTACTCCAAATTCCTGTGCCCTTTCTTGAATCTTTACATGGACTCCTAATGCCCTGTTTGCCTTTTGTTGAGATATATATAAGCATCACACATATTTGGAAGCTTTTGCTGTAGTAATACTTGGTGAGTTAATGATTACCATTTGATTAAGATGCTTTCTCTCTTTCTAGGTAGAGAACAGCAGGGATGTTACTGATGATGCCTGTAATTGTTTTACAGCATTAAGTGTGTGTACAATGCAAGGAGCCTACAGGTCACCGCTGCCAGAACTACTTGAACTATGGAGGCACCAGAGTGATGCATTTTTTAAGTGATGCTTCCTAAACATGTTCCTATAAAACTCAACAGGATCCCAACAAATACAACACTAAGCAAGTAGCACCGTGACATTGTAATAATTCAAAGCTACATCTTAATAATCATTAGAGAAGTGCTCTGTGGTCCTGATTTGTTCAGATAAACCCAGGTATCCTTCAGTGTGCTTCTTGTCATAAACGGGCTGTACCTTGCAATGTAATAAATTAAGCTCATTTAGGTGTGTTTTAATCCAACCAGTAGCCTACCACTTGGGGGGAAATAGTAGGAACTAAGGAGGGAATTAAACCAAGAAGATTTGTACTTCGACTACAGTGATGTTACTTGCTCCTTGCCATCAGGTTGGGGAGCTTGCCCTTTGTTCAGGTGCTGGAATGGAGATTGTCACTGCTGTTCCCTCCCCTTTGCTGCCTCTCCTGCACATCATTAGCATTCCCCTCCTGCACCAGCACCAGAGGGGAGCTGTAATTAAAATTCAATGTGACAGAGCATGTCAAATGCAAATGGTCCCTTTTGCACAAGATCTTTACTAAGCTCCTGTTCATTTTGTGGTTGTATCAGTTAGATGTGCTGCTTTCTAAGAACAAACTAACAGGAGCAGGTCAGGACTTTGTGATATCCCATGGCAATTTTGTTTAGATCATTTTTCTGACTGTTAAATATCTCAGGCTTATTGGTTGTCTCTTGTTCATGGAAGCAAAGTGATAATTCATTATTTGTTTCTCTTTAGAACCTGGATATACTTAGTGTAACAGAATTTGCTTATGAAGCAAGGGCAGCTTTCCCGAGGCCAGGCCTTTGCAGCTGCAGCTCCTTGGGAATGGGCAGGGAGGACAACCTGAAGGGGTGGGTGAAGGAAACCGGTGCAGAGCAGAGCTTCCCAGGATGGAAAATCAATTCCAGCTTCACCAAGATGATCTAAGGAACAAGAAACACAGGGTAATGTTTCAGCAAGGAGGCCCTGAGATGAAGTTTGTGTTCTGAAGAGGGCTTGCCAAGGTGGAATTGGGAATCTGGTGGATGGGAAGCTTGGCTGAACAATGGAAAACTGAGGACTGGTGGTGGCCCTGCACCACCAGCTCAGCTCCCTGCCACTGCTGAGAGTCAGGAGATCACTCAGAGGGGACACTGCACATCCGAGCCATGCATGTCCCCACAGCACCTTTGCAGAGCAGTGTGACAGGGACAGGCAGAGCAACGGGGAGCAGAAGAGGAGGATGAGGACAGAGCAAGTACCAAAGGGGCTTTTCCCTGAGGCCAAGTGCAGGGTTAAGCTTCTTGTTTCATTGTGGAATTCTTTTTACTAACTTTGCAAGTCCTTTACATGCTGTCGAGTTTCTCATTGCACCCCAAGTCTCACACTGTGTTTTAAAGCTGGTGAGAGTGCTGACTGCTCTGACCTCAACACAGAAGTCATGGCAAAATCAGAGATTACCGTCATAAATATATTGCTTTCAGGTAGAGGAAGCTTGAGTAAATATCTGCAAAATAGCAGGACAGCAATAAAACTCATAAACGAATAACAAATCTTACATAAAGAGCAAAATCCCCAATGGGATAAGAATGATGTTGGGTTATTGCAGATACACACTCACCATCAGAGAGACCTCATTAGAAAAATACTGCTTGGACAAATGGATAATCAGAACCATAGCATCATTCAAAAGCTGATGACACATCAGGTCTAATGGAGTAATTAGGTTGTTAACAAGAACAAGCTGTGCCTTCTCATTGGCTGAGGTATTTTAGCAGGGAGGAGTAGAACTAGGGTTTTAGCTGGCTGCTTGGCAATGTGTGGTACTGTGTCTAGGAGGGATGCCTCACAGAGTACTAGTATAGATACTGTTGGATATTTTACCACCCTGTATTGTTTCAGAAGGAACAGATGAGTCAGGAAGAAAAGAAGAATCCAGCTGGGATTCCCACCTCTAATTCTAAGGAAGCATCGAAGCCAACCCCTAAGGCAGCTGAGTTACCACATGAGGAGCACTGGCTTAACTGTAAATAGGAGATTATGGATGAAGTTGCTATGTTGCCAGGTCTTTAGCTTTTGAACTGAGTCACTATGGGAGCTTAGGAAGATTCCCAGTGAGAAGAAAGCAGAAAGCTTGTTGTATATTCATGATGAAAAACACAGTGTAACTTCTTTTTGAGGTATGTGAACTCTTCAGTATTCAGTATCACTAAACAGAGGCCTAATCCATGGGGGAGTTCTTGGCACTCTTTCTACTTGGGTCTAGCTCTCACTGGAATCTATGAGGATAAGTTCAGTGATTTAAGTGTATTTTAATTTATCCTTGGGAGCACTGCACTTCCAGAGCAGGCACTATGCTTCTGTGTTATCTACATAGCACTCTGGGGTGTGAGGGGAAACATCAGCCCTCTCTGCAGCAGATGTCTGTTCTGTGGTTTGTTTTTTTTTCACTGGGCTTTCCTCTAGCTCTTCCCTAGCATTCCTGTGGTGCTTCCAAAAAGCAACCACATATTTTGTATGCCATGACTGTTGTCACCCACTTCATTTTAGCTTCATGCCACAAGATAATCACTGATGTCTGTTTGTACTGTGATTCACCCTACTCCACCCCTAGCAGGACTGCAATACTCATAACTATCCAAAATTAATGGCAGGGATGCAAAGGTTTTAGAAGTCTTGGCCCTGCTTTGTTTACAGCTCCCATATTAGCACTTGGGGTCTGAGCACACATAATGTGAAACTGCTGGTGAAAGCTCCTATCCACTGACAGGCTCATTGTATCTGAGAACAACTCTCCTTCTTCCATACTCTCATGAGCTTTGCTCAGCAACCATAGAATAGTTTGGGTTGGAAAGGACCTTAAGATCCTCTAGTTCCAAAGCCCCTGCTGTGGCCAGGGATGCCTCCTGCAAGACCACTGTCCCAATAACTATTTCTTCTTTGCTGTTTAGCTACTGATTTTTTTACCATGGATGTAAAGCACAGAAAAAGGCCTGGGAAGCAGGAAGGGTGTGCGCATCTCTTGATGAGCAGAGGTGGTTCTTCCCCCTCTAACTTCCTTCTCTGTTGCACTTTTAAGTTTACAGCTTGCCTTGTTTGGTTCCATGTGGCTTGGTTCAAAGCCTCCCCCTTCTCTTACTGACAGGAATCCAAGGAGTGCTGAAGGAGCATGTCAGTGTGTAAGGTATGTGCACTGCCCTCCTGAAGGCTTCTTGGTTATACAGAAGAAATCATAACTGCCTCCTTACAGACATCGTTCTTCAGGCAATAAACCTCCATGTCAAGCAGCACCAAAGTAATTTATTTTATACACCCAGGCTCACAAATAAGACCATACACACCCTCATACTTGGAATGGGATAATGCATACCAGCTGTATTTTAAGATCTAGCTGGCTTTAGAAATTATTAAGATATAAGCCAAATTCAGGAAATTACGTTGCTGACACATCATTGAAGATTTCCATTTATGGTGCCTATTACTGTTATTACAAGTGAATTCATGGGAAATTTAATTAAGTTCTCAAAAAGAAACAAATGGGTTTCTATCTGTTGAGTGCACTGGCCAAGTTTACTGTTGGCATATGTCCCTGTCCCATAAAGGTTTTCAGTACATTATTTTTCTCTGAGTAATCTTAGAGGCACAGACTGGTTTAATTGGAAGGGACTTTAGAGATCACCCAGTTCCAATGCCCTACCACAGGCAGGGACACCTTCCATTAGACCAGGTTGCTCCAAGCCCTGTCCAACCTGGCCTTGAACACTGCCAGGGATGGGGCGGTCACAGCTTCTCTGGGCACCCTGTGCCAGTGCCTCAGCACTCTCACAGAGAAGAATTTCTGCTCATCTCAGTCTCCCCTCTGGCCGTTTAAAGCCATTCCCCTTGTCCTATTCCTGCAGGCCCCTGTCCAAAGCCCCTCTCCAGGTTTCTTGCAGCCCCTTTAGGCACTGGAGCTGCTCTAAGGCCTCTCCTTAATGAGCCTTCTCTTCTCCAGACTGAACCAGCCCAGCTTTCTCAGCCTGGCTCCAGAGCAGAGCTGTTCCAGCCCTCAGAGCATCTTTGTGGCCTCCTCTGGACTTGTTTGAGCAGGTCCACATCCTTCTTATGTTGTTGCCCCCAGAGCTGAATGCAGGACTGCAGGGTGGGGGTCTCACTGGAGTGGAGTAGAGGGCAAGAATCCCTTCACTCAACCTGCTGGTCCTGCTGCTGATTATACAGCTCAGGATTATGCAGCCCAGGATGTGGTTGGCTTTCTGGGCTACAAGTGCACACTGCTGGGTCATATTGACTGTCTCACCAACCAATATAAATAGAGCCTTAGGGTCAACCTAAGTGTACCATAGAAAATGTTGGTAACTTCAGTGTACTGCACCTGCAGCCAGGGATGCTTTAAAGTCACCATTCTCAAATAGCACTTGCACAGAGATCATGTTTCTTTTCCCTGTGCATGTCTCCTCTGTATTTCAGAATGGATATGTCCAAATACATCCAGCTAGCATCTCTTCTGCAGTCACAGACCCTCCTTGCTGTGCTTGTCTGTCCCTGGCAGAGCTGATGCACCCATCACTGGAGCTGGTTTTGCCTCCTCAGACCCAAATCCAAAAGACTGGTTAAAGAATTGAGCTCAGTTCCTGCAGCCATACATCCCTATCTCTGCCATCACCTGCCTGCTTCCAGAGTAAGGACTGTGCTAATATGGAATGAGCAATGACATGTCAGTGAAAGACGAGGCTAATAATTTACTCTGAACCTCCTTAGCCACAAGGAATTATGCAGGAGAACATGGGCATGTGTTGATGAAGTAGAAAATCCTCTCTCTCGCTTGTTTAGGGAAGGAGAGGGCATGGCTGTAAATCTAGAGGAGTTGCTTATCCACAAAGGAATGTTATAAGCATGAGCGGAAGTGCCACGTCTTCTGCTTTGTGCTCTCTGCTATCATGCTGGAGTTTGTAATCTGCTCAGTGAGGGTGAGAGGTGTATTTGAGTTAGTAACACAGATCAAAATGATACTGGGCATGGAAAAGATTCTTCCTAAATCTCATTATGGGTCAGCAACTACCTGTTCATCAATCAATGCTGACCGAATTTCCTATGCTGAAAGGTGCTTTGCACAGGCAAAAAGGCTTGCTACACTTCAGTGGGGCCCTGCTTCAGTGCCTGGATCAGATCACAGATGGGTTTGCTGGGCTGGAAAGGAATTCAGCAAATTTTCACCCCGAATGAGGATTTTAATGCTCTGTAGAGTTCTGTCATTGTTCTTTAAATGTAGATGGGTCTATTTTAGAGTCCACAGAAAGAGGCTTAAGATAAGACTAAATACCATTGACACTGTACCTGGCAGCTTTGAATCCATCTGAAAGTGATGCAGAAATCCTCTTCTTGGTAAACAGTAACCTGCAACAGGCATATTCAGTCACTTCTCACTGTGCTGTGCAGGCACCCCCTGGGAGCTTCAAACTCCATGTTAAATATTATGTCTGCTCCTCAAAAATCTAGTTGACTTGGGAACCTTGCTCCTAAACCCCTGTCTCTATGCCTGGGCCTTGCTACCCCAAATGAACTGGATAGGATGGGCAGTGGATGGGAGGAACCCTGTGCATTGTTCAGCTGGGAGAGGTTTGGCCAGATCTCCAGGGCCAGAAAGCTGAGGACAAAATAACTCATAGAACCCAAGCTGCTGCCCTGACAGTGGGGATTTTGCCTTTGCCTAAAGCCATCCATAAGCCAGCCCTTTCCTTCAGGGACTGGCAGATACAGTGGGATGGTGGTAATACCTCTCCTAGATTCTGTATTACATCTCCAGCTGATGTCATATGTGATGGTGAACATCTATCTATCTATCTATCTATCTATCTATCATTGTGGAGAGACAGACTCACCCAAATNGGGATGGTGGTAATACCTCTCCTAGATTCTGTATTACATCTCCAGCTGATGTCATATGTGATGGTGAACATCTATCTATCTATCTATCTATCTATCTATCATTGTGGAGAGAGACAGACTCACCCAAATTGATTTTGAGCCAGATAGTTTGGTAGAGGGGATCAGCCCAGGGTGGAACTTGGTTGCTGGAATACAGAGGCTCACTAATTTTAAGGAGCATATATGAAATGGTTACTGTAGGTCCCTCTGAGGACACAAGACAGCCACCTGGGCTTGGAGTTATGCTACAGAAAAGTGGTATCTGCTGATTGATCGTAAGCTAAAGCTTCTTACGAATTCACAAACAGCTGGTAATTTGAAGTAGATGCTGTAATGCTTCATCTCTGGTCTTTCTAAACCAGCCATACATTTCAATCTCATTTATTATTTAGACCTGATATGTTGCTTTGTGTGGTGAGGAATTTATGCTCTCAGATATTGACTTGATGAAACATCACAGGGTCATTTTGGCTATTTCTGCTTCAGCTTTGAAAAACCAGCTACATGGAGGCTGTAGCTGCCCCAGGATATGGTCTGATGTGAGGGTAATGGAGCAGTCCAAGAGGCAGGGAGTCAGTGCAGAGGGTGTTATACAGGAAATGAGCTTCTCTTCTAGTGTATCTGAAAGCATTAAATCCCTGCTTTCACTGGGAGAGAAGGGGGTGCCCTATTTAAATTAGAAATGAGGGCATCTCTGATTGGAAATTGGACAATGTCAGGCCAAAAGTAATTATTTTGTTTTAGGATGGAATCCTAAGTGTGTTTATGTCTCTATAAGAAAACCTGGTTTGGTTTTTTTTTCACTCCCAACACTGATTGTGCACATATTTTCTTAGATTCATCCTATAATCTTCCTCTGCCCAGCCCTCTTTCCAACGGGAGACTTGCAGGGATGCAATTCATGCCCGAGGGCCCTTTGATGGGCAGGTCTGCATCCTGCTCTGGACCCTTTTCTGCTCACAACTCCCTCACCGCTGGTGATCTTCAGGCAGGGTGGGAAGCGCGGCAGGCGCCGGGCGAGCCGGCAGCACCATCTGCTGCAGAGGGAGCCGAATGGCAGCTCCGGCCGGGATACTGTCATCCTGGCCGGATAACGGGGCGCGCTGGGCATCCACAGGCTCCCCAGTGCTCAGCGATAGGGATGTGTGTCCACACCTCTCTACCGGGGAGCTGAGGGATGGTTTTCTCCCCGCATTATGGAAATAAGCTTTGTTAAAATTTGGATGCTAATTATTTTCTTGCAAACGAATGCAGTGAAAACTTGGTCTTAAAAGGCTCCATCTCATTAGGATTTGGAGCTAAATGTGGACATCAGGGTTTAAAATGACTACAGACTGAGGTATAAATCACGCAAATATTAAGACAAGCTGCTTGGTGGCATAGCTTGTGTGCTCCTTAGTGAACAGTGGTGGGCTAAGCTGGTGCTCCAAGTGAAATATGATCTTGAATATTAATCTGTCTTGCTAAAATAGCAAATGTCAAGTTTCCACAGAGCCTGACTGGCATTTCAAGTGGAAAGTGGTAAAAGGAAATACATCTGCCCTAATTATAGAAGTTGGTCAAAACCTCTGATTTGATCTTTTAAAAGGAGGAAGTTCAGATGGGACCTCTGTGTCTGAAAGCTAAAGGGCAGAGCAGCTTTAGGATGGTGGCTGTAATGGCATTTAGTGAGGCTGTTAAATGAGAGGGCTCACACTGCTGTGCTGAGAGCTGTTTGGAAACCTCTCCACTGCCCTTTTCCACCCTGTAACTGGTAAACTGTTTTCCTGCAAAAGAATGGAAAATTGAGCAATGTGCTGAAGGCTTGATCCAAAGCACATTGGCTTCAAAGCCCATTCCAAAGCTCCAGCTTCAGAGGAATTTGGAGTATACTCATCCCAAGAACCTTCACTTTGAACAATAGAAAACAAATTTATTTTCTAGTAAACACATAGACAGACACATCAATCACCTGAAAATTTGGGTAGCACAACTTGGGCTGATCTCAGCAACAGAAAGTACCATGGAAATGGTGTCCTCGGTAGGACAAGGGCATTTTATCTCAGTGAGACAGGAATAACCTAAAAATCACTAGTAGATGCATACTGTCTCCTTAACATCATTTATTTGGGGAAAGTAGAGGAGTTTACCACCCAGATCCTTATCAGACTGATGAGCAGATGAAGTATCCTCAGTGAGCTCCCCTGGGCATGGAATGATGGTCAGCCTCCAAAGCTGGCGATGCTCAGAGGCTCTTGGCCCTGCTCCATCTTGCACAATGCCCGAAAGCAAAGCGCAGACGAGTGTAAGGAGACACCCAAAGCAGCCTGCTTGCTGCAACTGTTTTCCACAAGGCTTGCTCTGCACCCAGCAAGAGCAGCCCAGGGCTGTTTGGCCTATCCAGGAATGTGTGCTTCCAGTAAGCGCCTCTCATGAGGGGAAGAGTGTTTAGAAAGCCCAGAGCTGTTTTATTTCCTCATTGCCACACACCAAAAAACCACCCAAAACCTGTGTCAGAAACTCAGGGTTATAAAATACCTGGTAGGTGGGGGATACTGGGGAGGAAGCTTTGAGGTGGCCTGGATCATGTAGACAAGGGCTTGCTGGACCAAGGGAGCCCCAAAGCCAGAGCCAGGAGAGTGTTTGTGTGTATATTGCAATATCTTGCTGCTGGCTGAGCCAGAGACTGCAACAAAACTCCTGCGGGGACTTGAAAAGCAGTCTCCAAAGCTGTTGAGAGAAGTTCCTGCGTTATTGTCGGCTGAAAGAGCTGCATCATACATAAGGGGCAGTTATAAATGTAATTTTACATGCAGAATTCTGCCTTAACCCTGCACTTCGCAAAGGGCTTTTGACCAGGGTGGCACGCTTTAGTGTGAGGTTCCCCTGCTTATGGCAGGGGGGTTGGAAGCAGATGATCTTAAGGTCCTTTCCAACCCTAACTATTCTATGATTCTACGGTGGGTAGAGATTTCACGTAAGTCTCAAACTAAACTATTGTACCCCTCCAGCTCAGAGACCTGAGTTGGAAGTGAGACTCTACCTTATCTTCCACGTGGAAGGTACACAGGGCTCTTAGAGAAAAACCCTTAGTTCATCCTCTGTATATTTACTTCAGGGACAGGCTAAAGAAAGAGCTAAGATCCTGACCTACAGTTACATCAGCTTCAGCAGCCAGAGCACGTGGCTATTAGTAATCTAGTGAAAAATGTAACAACACTTGCTTAAAAATAAACAGCCCACTCAAAAAAGGAAGTTACAGTAAATAAACTCCATCAGAGGCAGCATTACAAACTTTGTGGCTGGAGTCATGACTGGCTGTAGAGATAAATGTCTCTAAAGCAAGAGGTATTGAGTATTTTCCTCCCTACTTCTTGCCATTGGAATTGCCCCAGCTGGAAGAAAGCAACCCAAACCTGCGTTCTGGGGAAGGAGACATCACTGTATTTAGAGTCACCCCAGTGCTTCTGCCCACACAACTTCCTTTCTTGAAGTCATGCTGCAAAGAGAAAATGTTTTCCTTCCACTTGCTCGGCAGAGCATGGTGACCTCATAAGCAGGAGGCTTTAACTTTCAAATGCTGAACTCCACAGAGGTCTGATTTCCCTCTTTGTTTATGTTTTCTTCAGCAGCTTCCATGAGCTGAGGCACACTCTGTTAAATTACTCTTCACCGGCTTTCACTCCTCCTCGTCTGGAAAAGTTTCTGTGAGCGGCTCTGGTCAGCCTGTGAGTAACCCCCAGAACTACTACAATCCCAGATAATAGGGACTGGGACAAAGGGGAGGGTGGGAAAAGTTTCTGCTCACACTTTCCTTTTATCTATTTTGCACAACTTCGGCTCAAAAAGTACTCTAAAACAGAGCGGTAAAAGCAGACAAACTGCCACCCAGCTTTACATCACCAAAATCCTACCAAAGGAGAGGACTCCAACAACACTGCCCATTGCCGAGGAACAGCCCAGGCCCCAGTATAAACACAGCAAGTGCCAATCTACACAAGCTACAGACCTGACAGAGCTTAGTGCAGATCCAAAGAGAATGGCTCTTATGTGCAGTATCACACCCCATCTTGCAGAGATGTCCTCCCACATGTGTTGATATTGTTCTCTAGAAGGCGTGTGTTTTTTTATTGTGATGGTAGAGTTACATGAAACTAATGAGTCAATGGTCTCACATTTTTAAACAGATGGTTGAGAACCACTTTTGATTGCAGTCAGCTGCTGTGCTTTGGTGCCTCTGTGTCCTGGAGTGGGCGCTTGGGAGTACACCTGTAAGGAAAAGAGCCTTGAAATGGCTGTGGATTTCAAGGTTGGACAGAACTTTGGGTGATATAGTCTAGTGTGAGGCATCCCTTCCCATGGCAGGGGGGGTTGGAACTAGGTGATCTTAAGGTCTTTCCCAACCCTAACTATTCTATGATTCTATGGATGCAGACTTGGGGGTAAAATGGTACCTTGCTGCTGGAAGCCTTTCACTGGCTTTATTGAGCTGCTGGTTTGGTAAGAGACAGCTTTCTGTCCAAGTCCCTTCAAGGAGGGTGGTGGAAGGGAGAAGTCTGGTAATGGGACAAGGGTTTTCTTGAAAAAAAAATACAACTGTGTCCTGAGAATGACTGAAGCATCCTAGCTGGCCTCACACCCAGAGGGAGAGCTGCTGATACACTGATGTCAACCTGATTTCAAAAGCATTGGAGAGGCATTTTGGAGAGATACTGGTGTTTGGTCTCATTGCACATCTTCACCCTCTCCCATGCTGTAATGTTCTTACTCATGTTGAGCAGTACCTCTCTGAGGAAACAGTTCCACCAGTTACAGCAGGACTACTCATGGAAGACACTAATATTCGACATGAGTAAACAGCTACAAGTGTGTGTGATGGGCCATACGTGGTTTGTCAGAGTCCTGTGGTTTGCAAGTCTGCGGGCTATGATAGGGATACAAGCATGCTAGTGTAAAATTCCAGATAAATACCCTTAAGATTGTGTTGACATTTCTGCAGAGCTAAGCAGGAAGATATTTCAGTAGTTATAGTTGGAAAGACTTCTCTTCCTTTGTTCTAAACCAATTTCCTTCTTGTGTTGTTCTCTGGGTTTTGAATTTGGTACCATATGGAAGCATCACTTTGGTAGATCAGAGTTAACTTCATGTTGATCTGATGTAAGCTTCACAATAATGCTTTGATCTTTGGCATATGGTGAAGTTCATCTCAGTCCTACCTGTTCTGCAAGTTAGGTGTTGAGTTAAAATGGGTCCTGAAGGATCTTTGTGTGGTTGGTGAGAGAGACTGGTGGCATTGCTAGTGGAAACCTCCAAGACAGCACTGGGTGGCTAGCTCTGGGACAGCCATGTCAACCTAGATAATCTAAAAGGGCAATATATATCAGATGGGAGAAATGAAAGCCTAAGCAGTACTGAGCAACAGAGATTCACCTGCAGGGCATGGGGACTGGAAAAATTGTCATGCATATTGATGTACTTAATTTTGCAACTTTGGTGATGATTCCAGTGAGTATATTTGCAGCTTCCTGTGCTGACTGCGTAGTCAAAGCCATTGCAAAACAGCTGCTTGGCATCCTGGGCCCATTCAGTAGAAAGGTCCATACACCAGGGTGGAGTTGTTGGGCAGCCAAGTACTGCAACTCTCAACTGCAGGCACACCCCCAAACTATGTATTTTTGGACTTCCCCAGCACCCATGTCACAGGTATTTCAATAAATCCCACTCTGAGGTGTTCCAGAGAAGCTGGGAACGGGCAAAAGGAGAGAATGGAAAATTCCCACTGCCTATGCATTCTCCAAAGGAACCTGGAGGCGGGAGGGTGCTTTGAGTGGCATTCATGGAGCCTGCCAGTCCCACGTAGCTCGTGTAGGAAGTTTCTCACCGTTACAGTCTGCGGGGATGTTTCTTCCCCCCTAGTGACCTAATTCTGGTAAGTGAGCAGCCATTTGGAAGGACTTTCCTGTCTGACTTTCTGACTGTAGCTTGGAGCCAGCAGGAACAGGAGCTGAGGTTGAGAACCTCCCCCATGGCACATGGTTCAGCAGCCCCATGACTCCTGGAACCCCGTTGCGGCTGTTGTGCACAGACAAGGTGACGTTTAATGGACAGAACATGACAATGTTGCTAAAAGAAATAGGTCCTTAGAATACAAAGCAGCCCAATGCAAGCTTCTGATCCCACTGTGAGTAACTGGATGTGGCTTACTGAATTCTAATAGAGTTTTGCCAAAAAGAAAGCAACTTTTTCATACAAGGCACATGATTTTCCTGTGAAAGAATGTTTACAGAACAGAGCTCATTGCCTCATCAGTCAGTGTATCCTTGATATTTTCATTTATGTGGTTTCATATTTAACACGTGTTTGAATCATAAGACTTCTGCCCCTTTATCTGAATCTATCTACAGGGAGCATTTTTAAAAGTGAAATGTCAGGTGCATGCCAAACATGTAACAAACAGTTTTTTCTCTGCTCCTAGTCTCAGTTCTCTGGAATTCCCCTCTGCTGCTTTATCATTTCTAATGTTTCCTTTCCAGCAGAGGAGAACAGGTCCAGATTCTTCTCTGACCAAACAAATGTACTCAGTAAGGTCCTAGGACCACGTCCTTAGTTGGCATATTTGACCCATTTATAGCACAACAGGACATCCTTTTGTCCCCCAGATGAGAGCCTTTAAAGACTCCTCATATTTCTTCAGCTGGTCTATACTGGTTTGGTACTGGAGAGTTCCCCTCAAGCCTTTGATGGGTCTAAAACCTGACAACAACCACTAGTGCTTCTGGACTAAGTGTTTTCCAGGTGGGTTTTTCCTTTGGCTTTACTTCTATAGCAAAGGAAGAGATAATGAAGTAGGTCAGGAGCACTGGGAGGGTTGCAAGCTGTGGGTGGCAGAGAGCATGGTGCCCCCATGCAGACGTAAAACCTGCTGTGTGGTGAGGTGCCCCCCCATACCTTGTGGCAGCATTCCCTGCCCTCCCCTGGTCTGGATGGCTCTTGTTTCTGTTTCTTAGTGCTGCAGCTGCATGGAGATTTGAGGAAGTGGGCAACGCTGGAATGGGAACAGAATGTCATTATTTGTGGTGAATTATTTCTTCACCCTAAGTGTAGGAGAGACTGTAAATATATGCACTGGCACAGTTTTAACATACTTCTGTCTTCACCATAATAATGCAATTTTCCAGAAAGCCTTATAGAAATCCAGGCCAGAATTTGGATAAAAGAAGTAGCTGTTTGTTTGTTCCCGATATTTCTTCACTTAAAATAATATATCTCAGTATCACCAATAGCATGATGTGTGTGCAAGAATGATGACAATAATAAGCATGGGGGTGGTGTGATGCTGAGCAGGAACAGCTTGATGTTTGGTGGTTTAAGCAAGACATGCAGCTTGTGATGTTTAGAAATCCCACCAAAACCACTGTATTTAATATATATGTTCTTGCATATGTGCCCCAGTTATCTATCCATGGAAGCTTTTCCTGACTGCTGTGTGCATTGACCTCACAGGCAAACGTAGCTGCTGGCATTGATGCCTGTGTCACATGGATTGTGTGAAAACAGGGCAACATCTGGCAGCGAGCACTTCAGGCCTCTGATCAGAAAAATGAGTGCAAAGAGGAAATGTGGTGGTTCTGTTGTCTCCTGAGTGCTTTAAAAAATGAGGTAGAGACTCTAGAACAAAATTATTTCTTAATGAAGCCTACATGATCTTTCCAGTATTAGCACTTTGCCATGAGCTCAGACAGCATCTCCCCAGAGTGCTGATGTGGGATTTCGAATGTGTCTGCAGTCAGCAAAGGCATAAACCTCCTGCTGAAACCCATGGCAAAGCCCTCTCTGCTTGCAAAGGGAGCTGATGGCCATGGTACCTTCAGTCCATGCTCAGCTACACAAACAAAACAAAGGGGATAGAGCAGACCTGTGAAATTCAGCATATGGTTAAGTGTTTTCCTTTGCATCTAGATGTGCTGTGAATTTCATTGACAATGGCCAAGCCAGACAAGAATCCTGTTCACTCCCTGCTGGTGGAAGAGGATCTGCAGTGCTAACTGGGCCTGCAACTTCCCATTAATTACAAGGTGCAATGATTGCACATTTACATTTGCTGATGATGCCAATGCCTTTCAGAAGAAGGTATAGAGGATTTTACATGACTTTCAGCTGGAACATGATGTCACCAACACACCCCCTCCCAGGCTGGTGGAGCAGTTCTGATTGCTTGCAAGGCTTTATTAATAGACTTGCTAACATCAAGGAAAGCTTTATGAACACTTGGGATACAGGGAAGTGCCACTGACTGCACCGTGTGCTGCCTCTGCAGACCTGAGAGGCTTTCATGCCTTGAATGGAAATGACTGCCCTTGTCCCAGAGGTGCTAATTGACCTCATGTGAAGTGCTCTGTAGGGCATTATGAGAGCCAGCCTCAACTACACATTTAATCGTATCTCAGAAAGAGACAGGATATCACCTTGCTGCTGAGCAAGGCCTTTGTGTTGTAAGTAACTGGGTTAAGGCCTGCTGTACAGTGAGTTTTCAGGGATATTGGTAGAGGGTATTCTCTCCATTCTCCCACAACAGTACAGAACGTACTTTTTATTCCATTTTGCCACAGTAATGGCATTAATGTCTGGGAGAGCAGACAACATGAGCTCTAGGTCTGGCTTTCTTACTGACTAGCTCCTCTGAGAGAAGTCAGCTCATTTTAGCCATATCCACGAAAGCCACTCTGCCAAATAATTGAGGCCATCTGAAGCAGTTTGTATACCCTGTTCCCATGCACTGTATCATCTAGCAGGATGTGGAAGCTTAAGCCAAGTGCTTGTGTATTCCGGTTACTTAGCTGCGTACAATTTGGTTGGGGCTGTGCTATTCTTTATCAAGCCTCTTACTACAGAAAGTAGCGTTGGTATTGGTGCTTCCCAAAGAACTGCCAAAGTGAGCCCTCCAAAATAAGCAGTAGTGGTTTGAGCTGTATTATTGGGCAAGTTGCGTCACTTTCTGCTTCTTGTATGCACATATTTGAAGCAAACATTCAAAATCATCCCTGGATTTACGTTGAGGGAAGGGGCATCTTTTCTTCATGGCTGATGAATCAGGTGCCTTTTTTCACAAGTAGGCAATGTGTTTGATAGATCCATGTTTAGCATGTTGGGATGAGTTATCAGGTCTTTTTTGTAACAAAGCCTCTTGCCTCTAAAGAAAAATGTCCTCCAGCAAATTATCTTTCCAGGTAGATGGAGGCAATGACACAGACTTAAGTTGCCTGTTCAGATCAAATGGCAGCCTGCTGAGAGAAAAAAGTATTAAATCCCTGTAGGGTTTCTGCAATAGGCACACATGAGTAAAGCATTTAGTGATCACTCAAGAAGAATTCTGGGAATCCTTTTATTTTTGGTATGGGTTTTTGATCTCAGTTATACATAGTTTTGGCCCTTGATGCTACCAATTATCCCTGTATAATACAGATTTAAAATACTTGCCACATTGTCTTGCTAGCTGAGGGCGTTCTTTTCTGCACATCCAAAAGTGTGAAAGGTAACACAGCCCCCCAGCAAATTGGCCTGCATGCTTTAATTCTTCTCTATAAAACCCCCACAAGTCTCAGCAGGCTTTATGTACTAAAGACCTTTTTTTTCCCCCCTTTGGATTTCTGATTCCCTTACTGCTCAGTCTTTATTTGAAGACAAACTCTTTGGTGACATAGAAATGAATTGGAATAGAAATACTGCAGATGAGAGAAACCAAAGGGATTCTGACTTCAGGTGGCAAATATTTTAATATGAAATAGAATAATTTTTGATATGTTATTCTGATTTCAGCTGGGCATTGTAAGACATTCGGGGAGGGTTTGTGTTTTGTGGTGTGTGGGTAAAGGCCTGATATAAAGCAGAAATATGAGGGTCTTGGTATTTCAGCTCATTATGACTACTAACTACAACTGACCATACTTCTAATGTAAAAAAAAAAAACCTTATTCTCTTCAAATAGCGCTTGTAATGAATCTCTCAAAAGACAGACGAAGCACAGGGAACATTCATGGGACTGTATCGAAATAGAAGGTTTTCACTGAAAAAATGTGCTGTTTCCATTCAAAACTATTATTGGACAGTGGGAAAGAAAACAAACGCCTTCCCCCTAAATTGATGAGATTATGTGTGTTTTGAAAAACAGGCTGTGATTTTGGTCTCACCTTTTATAATAGGATTTTCACGCAACAGATTTAGACCTAAGTGTTGTTGATGTGAACATGACACAGTTTCTCAGGAAAGCTGAGAATAAGGCACTGAAGACCAGTGCTGCTGGGCCAAGTCCTCTTCTCCATGCACTTTGCTCCTCATTTAAAGCAGTTTCTTACATGTCTCTACAGGTTGTACTGATTTAAATCCAACAGGGAAAAACTGTCAGGGGTGTACAGTTCACCTTTGATTTTTAAAGCAGCCTAGTTAAACAAATGCAGGTACTCAGGGCAAATGTATTTAAACCAGTTAATTCTATAATCAATTTAGCTAGCACTGACACTGTACTAAATTACATTAAATCAGCATAAGTGAGAGTTTAACCTGGTTTACTACATCTGCTTTGGCCTTTGCACCAGTTAAATCAACTGGATTTGCAATGCCATGCTAGCCAAATAAGGTTGCCCTAGCAAACTTTATTCCATGGACTTTTACTGAGTTTCCCAGCCTGTCTATGGCTGTGTTTGAGTGCCAACTTGGTGATACCTTCCAGAGTCCAGCTCTGACTGCTTCTGCTGCCTCCTTTCCCCCTCCCAGAGGGCCTGCAAAAGCCCAGCAGAGCTTGGCAGGATGAGCTGTGTGCTTTCCTGCAGTTGTCTTTGTGAAGCAGGACCCAAATTGTTTTCCTTTGTGAGAATAACCCTCTGGTCCTAAGGAGGAGCTAATCACACGGAGCCTGCCCCCAGCTCTTCTGACTTTGGTCTCAGCTTTGTATTCATCTTTGTTAATGCAGTGGTTAAAGTCATGTTAGCTCAGGAGAACCTTGTCTTTCACTTGAAGAAAAAGCCAGCTGCCTACATCTCAGCTTGCAAATTCACCACCATATCCAAGGGTGACTGGGTGTTACTGGCCAGGAGCCTGGTTTAGAGCCTGTCAGATCCTTCTTTCCAGGCCGTGGACTGAAGGTGAGAGCCCTCAGGTTCTCTTCTCCATCCTCCAAATCCCTTCCTTGTATACCAACCCAGACAAGGGAAGACTGACCATTTGTCCCTGCAGTTGTGACATCCCAACACCCTCCATCAGGACCTAGGAACATCTGCCTTAAGCACCAAGCTCAGTCTCTAATGTGGAAATCGTCTCTGACGAAGAACCAGAGGGAGTGACATATTCCCCAGTTGAGGCTATTTTTTCCCCAATGCCAAGTCAGTATGACATTGCTCTTGCAGCTTCTGTTTGCGCCACTGCTGCTGTTGCTACCCAGTGTCATGAGTTAGCATCTGGAAAGAGGAACATGTTAGAATCAAAACAAGGGTATTGAACAACAGAGATTGTCCAGTTCCCCTTGAATCCTTCTGTAATCTATCCAAATACAGCAGAGATGAAGAAAGGGAGGGCTAGGAATTAGTGGATGATTCATTAGAGTAACACAATTCATTCAAGAGCCCAGCTGCAGAATTAATCACCTTCAATTCTGCTGATAAAACCACCCTGGGACTGACAGGGTTTCAGACGTTGTTCCAAACTGATGACACGCTCTTGGAAACTACTTTTTAAAATATGAATTCTGCTTGTTTCTTCTGTGGTATCGATGTGACAAGGGGGGGTGTATTTTATATCTCAGAACTGGAAACTTCTGAGAGAGAAGCAGATGCAAACCTTGCAGTGAAATTATTAGACCTGGCAACAGCATCTTATGTGAGGCAGGCTGTGGAGAGCAAGGCTGTCCTGCCGAGACACGGGGTAGCTGGCCTGTTGTTCTCCCTCATAAAATGGCTTTTGGATTTCCCCTCAAAACATCTGGTTGCTTCTGGCTGTCTAGCAAAGCCCTGCATGTGAACTGGCAATGCTTGGAAGAATTATCTCACTGTATGTGGCTGCTGGTTTTTCATGTATATCAGAGATATGCCATGTGCTGTTCTTGTGACAACTGCAGCAAAGCAGCAGTTAAATTTCCATGGGTTTCATCCCTCTTGGACTTTTTCCATCCTAAATGGAAGCAGGATTTCCTACTGTTACGTTTGTGAGCTGCTGTGTGTATGCAGCTATGCAGAGAGGAGTTTGTTAGGTTTATTTTCCTGAATAGGGAGAAGGAAACCCCTTGATTTGAAAGCAGAAGGGATGAAAACTGCATCGTACAGGAGTCAAAGCTCAAATGGCAGACAGGGTAGGCAGAAACTGTGATTAAATCCTGAGTAAATGTGTGAGGGTGTCGCTGGGAGGTGGAGGGAGCTGAGGTCTGAAACAGGGAGAGTGTCTCGGGTGCACAGAGAGACAGGGTGGCAGCTGGGGCAGGAAGGTGACAGATTGGGTGTCTGCAGAGAAATGGTGTGGCTGGATAAAAGGAAACCGGGACAAGAAATGAAGCAGAATGACGAAGAGAGGAGCTCTCCACTATATCTGACCTGGAAGGTGAAATGATTTTGGTGAGATACTGGGAATGGGAGTTTTTAACTGGCAATATACACAGCTGGTGGAGCAAAGAAAGAGGACAAGGATGTTCCTATGCAACTCTACATAATCTTTCTATGAGTACTGGAAACTCTTGCTTAAATGCCACCTTTCTTTCCATAAAGAGTATGAATGCAAAGGTCTAGGAACTTTCTTCAGTATTAAGTCACATGTCTGTCTGTTTACTTTTCTGAATAGCAGCATTGACTTGTTCCTTTCCTCTTCAAATGAATGCACAAGTAGTTGGTGTGGGCAATTCTTCCCAACTGGGTACTCTGCTGAGTCGCATTTCAATTTGTTGCCTACTTACAGAGATATCAATCGATAGTTCCCTGCTGTCAAATAGAGATCCCCAGACTATGGTCTGAGAAACAAGTCTGATGGGAGAACCATTTAAAATGGTACTTGTAGGCCAGAAGGCAAACAATGTAAATTATGAGAATTATAAGTGAGAATACCACAAATGAGGGAAGTGCAAAGAGTAATCACAGGATGGGGATAAAATAGCAGCTCTGCTCAACGTGCTTGCTGCATGTTAAACTGTGCACCCCACAGTAGCTTGAAAATCATTGCTGAAATCACAGGAAATGTTGGTTCAGAATGAGGAAGAGCTGTGTCTTCTGATAAGCTCCTTTCCTCAGGAGCTGCACAGCTGAAGTCCTTCAGCCTACTGAATCTCTGTGCTTACTTCTCAGATTTTATGAGAATCCAGCCTGAAAAAGGAAATTTGTTTAATAAGCTGAACACATATTTTAATAGCTTTAGCAATATCAGGCTCTCATTTGAAAAATAACTGAACAAAGCTGACCAAAGAGAAGATGTCTGTATAGTGCTCAGGAGGTAAGTATAGCTAGGACATGGCATGATGTAAATGGTATGGAATAAATGTGGATACTGTCCTGCTTTTAGCTGGGACAAAATTGATTCCTACTAGCTCATGCAGTGCTGTTTGGGCTTTAGTCTGAGAACAGTGCTGATAACACACCAATGTTTCAGTTGTAGCTCAGTAGCGCTTACCCTTATCAAGGAATTTTCAGTCTCTCATGCTCTGCCATTGAGGAGGGGCTCAAGAAGCCAGGAGGGCACAGAGGCAGGAACCTGACCCAAATTAGCCAAAGGGGTATTCAGTAGCATAGAAAATCATGCTCAGTATAGGAACTGAGTTTCCCAGGAACTACCAATTGCTGTTTGGGATCAGGCTGAGCATCAGTCAGTGAATGGTGAGACATTATATTATGCAACTGTTGTCTTTCTTGGGGTTTATTCCTTTGTCTCTAAAAATTGTGATAATTACAATTTTTATAATAACATTAATTATAATAATATTACTTTATTTCAATTATTAAACAGTTCTTATCCATGCTTTTATCTTTTTCTGATTCTCTTCCTGTCCCACCAGAGCATCTACATGGTCCCTAGTTGCCAACTGTGTTGCTGACCACAATAGTATGACTCAGCAGGACAGTTGAAGGTCCCAATTACCCACATGCAACAAGAAATTGCCCCATCTGAACAGCAAATACAAACTTTGCATTGCACAGAGGAGGGATGAAAAGACAGAAGCAAGCTTTGTTGTCTGAAGAAAAGAAACCCAGGTTCCTCTCTCCCTGAGAGCTGCACACACCAGCCCTACCAAAGCTGCAGTATCTCAAGTGAAGCAGCTTTTCCTGAGTACATTTGCATACTAGATCTTCGCTCTTTAGAACTAGCGCTATAATTAAAACAGAGCTGAAAGCTCATAAAGCTGTAGGTTTTGAGCAGTGTCTCATTTTTACACCTGGAAATATAGAAACAAAGTTATTACAAAGAGATGAGTCCTGCCGCTTACTTCCTTGCGTCAAATCACAAGGCATTTGTTCACTCATAGAAAACAGTTCGCCAGAAACACCCCCTAACCCACAGAGGTTCAGGCTGTAAATGCAGCTTAGAAGAGGGTTTTTTTCTATGTTGTTTTTAATTGTTTGTTTATTGGTTGCTTTTTTTTCTCCCCAAAGCAAGCACTGTTAGCAAGCCTACTCCTCTGTCGAGCTACCCCAGCCATCTGCCAATGTGGGCTCAAAAGAACATTCTTCAGGGCCTTATCCAATTTGTTGTATCTGATTCATTAAAGTAATTACTCTTGCTATTAAATCATTGCTTGGAGCTTGGCAGCTGCAGGATGATCTGGGACCTAAATTTATAAACCAAGCTAAAATCCTTGGTTTTCAGAGAATCATGGAATAGTTTGGGTTGGAAGGGACCTTAAAGCTCATCCAGTTCCAACCCTGTGCCACGGGCAGGGACACCTTCCACTGGAGCAGCTTTCTCCAAGCCCCTGTGTCCAACCTGGCCTTGAACACTGCCAGGCATGGGGCAGCCACAGCTTCTCTGGGCACCTTTGTGCCAGCGCCTCAGCACCCTCACGGGGAAAAGCTTTTGCCTTAGGTCTGATCTAAACTTACCCTCTTTCAGGCACAGGATGTGTCTGGTCCCAACACCACCCAAATGCCCCTGTGCCTCCTGCTTTAAGTTTCCCCAGGCCCTGGCTTCTACTGCAGGGATGATGGAGTGTGGCAGAGCTCTTCCTAACACTGTGTTCAAAGATTATCTGCTCTTTTGTTTCCTAATCCTGCCAGGAGCCAATCTGGAGCATGAGGCAGCATTAAACAATTTCTGCTGCAAGTCACTGAAACCCAGCTGGCTCTCCAGTGTTTCATTGCACCTTTCTTTGCAATGTTTATGAGTTTTCGCCTGTTTATAAAGGCCCATAAAGTTTTGAAGGAAGCTTCTTGGAGCTATAAATTCTTACACGGAGAAGTGCAAGCAGTCCTGGGATGCTAAACCCTATCAAAATAAACTGCCTTAAGTGTCCTGCTCTGCAGATCCTTCTTTGCTTGATGTGAGGTTCCAACAAGGCCAGTTAAGGAGCGTTGCTGTGCAGCACCGCTGCTGGACACCCATTGAGGGGCCCCTTTGACAGACAGCTCCGATGGGGTGATGAAATCCCCTTTGTGGTTCCATCTCCCCTCGCTGGATGAAGACGCCCCAACCCCTGTGCAGCCTGGGGGGGGGGGGGGCGTGGCGTCCCGCCT